>PNEQ01082148.1:34494-111132 GCA_003012365.1 Medauroidea extradentata | reverse complement strand
ATGGTTGCGATCGTCGACGTGAAATACAAGTAATTTTTTTTAAATCTGTAATAAAGGCCAAATCTTTTGTAGCAAATAAAATGGAAATATAACGTAACAGAACATTTTAGTGTTTTTACGCAACAGCAAAAATTACGTTAATTTGCAATTGAAATGTGTGAGAGTTTGTACATTATACCTTATGTAATTCGTTGATGTAACAGTCCTTTATTAAAATTAACCTATAACCATTATCTCAAAATACACCATATATATTTTTTTTATTCGTGGAGGGAATAATTATTTTGAAGAACACATTACTGACTTCAGATTGCATTTTTGTGTGTCAAAACAACCCACCCGCACATGCACTTTCAGAAAGGACGTCGAAATATTTGACAATGAAAAAATATTCCATATGTTAAGAATTACATGAATACAATAATAAAATAAATTAAATTTTAATACATATCAACTTGCATATTGACCTAGACGATCGTCAATCCATTCAAAATATCTGTGGGCAAGTTATTTTGACACGAAAACGTAATCTGAAGTCAGCATCGTTATGTTCTTCAAAATAATATGGATTCTACATCCTTTGAGCCATTGTAATACACTTTTTGAATTGCGAATTGTCAGACCTCTCACCAATTGTTGTTTACAAACAACATATGTTATTAGTTAATCTCGATAATGTGACTTATAAATCGGCCGAAATTGGAGGGTTAACTATTTAATCTCGATAACTCAAGAAAATCGAGATTAAGTGTGTGGTGAAACATAAGTGACTGAAAATCGAGATATTTTACTACTTAATCTAGATAATATTCCTTAATCTTGCTTGGTGAAACCGGCCCTAAATCAGAATTACCGAAGCTGGAAATTGAACCTGAGACCACTCAGGTACAAATTCCAACGTTTTATCGTCTCGCTACCTCGTTGAATGAACTAGCAATATTGTAGTTAAAGGGAATTGTTAGGCTTGTCTGGTGCACTAACTAAACGCAGACTGGAGAAACATATTACACTCTACCTAACACAGCACACACTAGAAGGGGTACTGTTAGCAATTGTCTGGTGAAATAATGCAGCGGGAACCCACTTCAATGAATTCCGACATTCTTGTATTACTACTTAACATAAAATGTTTTCAAAAAAGGTTTTTGTGTGTTGTAAAACAAGTTCTGCTGCACCTTCAAGTCTGGTCGCTTACAATTTATTTCTAATAAGTCATTTTGTCCTAATTTCAGCTCATTTGATCATTCATCTGTACTCTCTTCACGATGTGTTTCTTTTTTACAATTGCATTTCCACAATTTCTTTTAGAATTTTAGGTTATTCACTAGCTTGCAACATTATCAGCTACGACTTCTGTTTGTACATTATTTATTTTTTGTATCTTATAAATTATTATAACGTTTTTCACGGCTTCGACTTCGTTAGGCCCTCCCCCACCCTCTTGATCTGTTTCATCCGTGAATACAAAAGCACAATTTATTTCAAATTACGTAAATATATCTTACTTATTTCGTTTTTTAAAAAATCTAACTTAAAAAGAAAACGGTTTTAGAATATTGAAGTGAGTGCACCCTAACACATTACACTTTTACAGATCATGACATTCATGAATGTATTCAATAATGTTATTCTTACAGCAGTTTATCTTAAATGCTTTGACAGCTGAACTGTAACCTAACTACTGACTTTCTTTTCGGGATGGCGAAGCGAAGAAAGAGACATAAATAACTTAAATGTTTACTATCGATTTGAAGACTGGATAAATAGAACGAATTTTGACGACACAAATACCTTATTTTGACAACAAAATCATTAAAACTTATGTTAGTAAAACTTTAATGCATATTCATTACAAATTCATAATATTGTAAAAATGTAAACTATATTATAAATGAATATGACTATAATTTCTTGCAAGCACCATTATGATCTGCAATCATTAGAATAGTAGGTGGGATCTCTCATTAATTTATCAAGCTGAATCATTGCAAAATAATTCCTGAAAGTTGACCTATAATGCTCCTACAATGATTCTGTATGACAATTAAAAAATCCATTATTATTTATATCAAGCAATTTACCAAGAATATATCCTATGCTTTGTCAAAGAGGCAATTTTGATAACACAATTGGAATAAATGTTATGGTTCAAAAACTGACAATACAATAAAAATGTCTAACACTCCCCCTTAACAAAGGTCATAGCAGACTTCTCTCCCAGCTCCAGTCAGTGTACCAAGTTGTGTGCCATTGTTTCTAACGGCGTTAACTGAAATATAATCCTTATGAAAGAAATCCTCTACGTGTTCCTACCTTCGGGCAGTGTCACATGTGAAAAGAGAATGCCCGGGAGAAGGCTGGGCCAGCTGCTCGAATAGCGAGACTTGTCCGTCGGCCGTCCGGTCCGAGCAATGGATGAGGAGAGATGAGTGTGGAGCAGCGACGGAAGGAGAGAGGCAGGGGAAATGGGAGTTCATCGAGAAAACCCGCCGACCAGTGGCAGCGTCCGCCACATTTCCCACACGCGAAAAATCCGGGCCCGAACCGATGGCAGGCGCGAGGTAAAACTTTTCGATCGCCGCAGCCCTTGAAATAAAAAAAAGTTACTTATTTCAAAATTACTAGCATTTTTTAGTAATGAACATCTCTCATGTAAACCACTATATTTTTAAGGTGCATTTTACTCCTGCCTAAAAATGATGTGGTATTCTTTAGTTGTGAATATTTCATTTAAGACAGTATACTATTATACAATTCACCTGATTATAAACGTCGATTACATTTATCTATGCATAGTTGCTTTCATCTTGTAAATAGTTTCTAATGTCCATTTAGTGCAGGTAAACACAGCTAAATCAGACATTTCCGCCATCATTTTAAAGATTAAAATTAAAGCAAGGACTCTGTTTTTAACTGTCGGAATAGTTCCCGGTAGTGGAACAACCCGAAATGTTCATTCCGAAAGCGGTTGTTGGAATGTGATGAAAGGTATTTATGAAATGGCCATAACGGCTACTGGAATGAACGGTATCGGATTTTGAAGATTTCACCGTTACAATGTGGAATCGTTGCCTTTCTAGTGATATCACTGTTGCAGATCCAATTCTAATGAAGTGTGTTTAAACGGAAAAGCTGTTAAACTTGGCATCCTTCCATCTGCGTTGCTTAACACTACAGTCTTGTTTACTATTATAGCCTACTACACAAAAAACTGAGAAATATAATTTTAACATTCTGCGATGTATTAATAGTAAGCATTTCTTAAAGCTTAAAATAAATATTTTGTTGGTATATCGATGGAACTATTGTGACTTGAGACAGACAAGCCGATTGTTTCATATTCCCCAAACGAAGCCAAATTTTCGCGTGTTTATGTGCCGGGACCGTGGTCAGGACGTACATATATTATTTTTATGAAACAATACTTGAAACTTGATGAGTTTACGGAACACGAACTATTGTTCACGTGATCATTAGGATTCCAAACCGTTGAGCCGAGTGTACGATTTTCTTGTTGTTCGTATACTCGTGCGAGGTATGTATCGGGGTTCGTGACTGCTCCGAAGTCGTTGAGTTGTAGTTAATAAATAAGCATCATTTCAGGATTATTTGGTTATTCTAATTTATTCAAAGAAAAATATACCTATGCCAGTAAAACCTTTCTTGAAACTAAGACAAAAGTTGTATCTTTGTTACTTGAGTCAAAGTTTTGGCACGGGAATATCAACGCGATCATAAAAAAAGATTGAGATTTTAGCGAACTATTGTAACATACCACATTTGTTTACAAAATATGTTCTTCTACTGGTCAAATAAATATCGTAACATTGATAACTCCTTTTTGAATTTATCTGTGTTAAAATCCTTTCGTAACTTATATTTTGCGTGAAAACTGACATAAAAGCGAACCGTGTTTTCGTAATTTCTGTACTTTTTTCTCTTCTACACTCAAAGATACCTCCTCCGACCAATGTCCACCCTTGGTTTCCAGCCCTCAGTGTGTCTTATCAGACGAGAACACGCCCAGCTGTTGCTCGAAGCGTACGTCCATCGACCGCTTACTCAGGTCTCTGCTATGTAGAGACACTCCTTAGGCCTTGCATATTTAAACTACCTTCAGTCAGATTAGCCATGAAATTTATATTAAAAAGAAAATGATGTTCTAGATTTTTCCTTCTTTTCATATTCTCATTGGTTCTCTATATTGTACTTCATATTTGGTAGTAGTAATGCATAGGCCTACAGAAAGAAACTTAGTACTATTTCCTAGATTCTAACAGATTCAGTTTAAGCATGTGCTAAAATATTTAAATATAAAATGGTAGAGCACGCTCATTTTTATGCAGGCTGTATCACCTACGAGTCATCATTAGGTTTTAACGCAATTTTTTTTGTTTGCGTTAACATTCTTTTTTCTGCTTTGTTTAGATAACGTCTGCCCAAATAAAAGGTGTCGTCGGCTTCGTCACGTGACGTCACAATTAGTGGCGAGACGCCATTTTGTTGGTCTTTGCAAGTTACTGTCAGTTTCAAACGTCTAGACTGCTCGTAGCACGATGGTGGTAAGCCACTTCCAGGGGGGATAGAGGCGGTTGAGGGGAGGTAGAGGAGGCGGCCTCTCTTTCTTGCTACGCTTCTTGTCGTTCAAAATACATAGTTACTGTTTCTTCGTAGCTGGGTTATTGACAATGGAGTGCTGCGCGAGACCGATAAGACTGAACAAAGTATTACACAGTAAGAATAGATATGTAATGAAAGGTAGCTCGGGATAAAGTGAGCACATTTGAAACCTGGTTACGTTTTATCTTAAAGAAAATGTATTTTTTCCTTTCTCTTTTTAACAAAAACAAAGCACAATTAGTAGCAGTCATAGTATGTTGGTTATGCCGTACTGCTATGTTAATGTCTGAGGTATTATATATACATAGGGTGTTAGTGAACAAGACCGTCAAATTCCGGCAGGTGATTCCTTATGAAAAAACAAGCATAAATTATACTTTGAATTTTTCGCCTAAACTTAATATTAAGGGAGTAATGAGTCATTGAATATCAGAATTTACAATCGTATTTCCCCAAAATATCCTAAACTAAATTACATAAAAGAACAACATTTTCAGCAATGCTTAGTGTTGTTTGGACCTTCAAACCAACAGAAAATACAACTTGATACCTTCCACCCTTATGAAAATAATGAGGGTGGCTACCCTCTAATTTCATACAACTATTTTACCGTTAGGATTTTCGAACATTTGAAGATGGTTTATTGAGAAATAAAACCTGTGTAACAAAAAAAAGTCCTCCTGTTGCAACTGTCTAGGACATCCGTTTATGCTCAAAACACACTTAAATAATCGCGCTGACATTCAGAGCCTAGAGTATTAGCAATCCTGCGAACATCCATGTGAAGTGTGCAGCGTACAGACGATGGTGGACATTCACTGTAAACAAGTACAATCGCAGATCAGTTTATTTCTAGCATTTTGCGTACATATCGTAGCAGGTAGGTAGGTCCCAGGCAGCTGAAACATGTGTAAATGTTATCGTGTTCGTCATGTTGCTAATAAACCAAACACGAATAACTTAGTGAGACAATACTTAAAAGAATATTAATAGTACAGTGTCGGTATCAATGTTGTTTCTACAAAATATGGCAGCTAAAACCACCACAGCGGTCTAATAGTCATGATGCTCTCCTTACAAGGCGATACGGTTTTGATAACCGCCGGGTGTCACGCCAATTTTCACATGTGGGAATCGTGGCGGTACGATGACGTTGGCCGGTGGCTTTTATCGTGGCGGTACGATGACGTTGGCCGGTGGCTTTTATCGTGGCTCTCCCATTTTCCTTATCCTCCATTCCCAGTGCAACTCCGTGTTCACACCATGTCACCCCTCTTCGGTTCTTTGGATCTTAAAACCTTAAATGTTACGAGACGTCAGAATCTCATCTGTCAGTATTTGTACAAGAAATCCTTTATGCTGTTGCTGATTCTAAAGACATAAAAACGCTTTAACGTTTGTTTCTTTTTGGTGTTCTTAATGTCTTTATTGGTTTAAGTTAATTACTTGTTTACAGTACATTGGTATGCATTGCATTGCTATCATGCTATACTGATACACTGACACAAAGCAAAATTAGTAGTCGTGTAGTTTTTTATTAATGCGCTGTATTAACCCTTAATTATGATTGTAACATTATGTGATTTTAGTAAAGATATACTTTAACTTATTTAATACGTGTAAATGTATAGACTAATAACCATTGTTGAGAATGAATTAAATGCAATGTTTGATGTTGGCTGACATAGTTAAAAACCACATGCATAGTATGAAATGTTTCTGACAACTTCTAGCGTATTCAGTGGAAGCTCGAAACATGTAATAGGCGAAAAATTAGCGTAGGAATATATCTCAAGTTAATTTTTGTTCGGGATGGAAATGTATAATTGTAAGGTGTAATTTTATCATCATAATGGTCAGATCTGTAAATTGTAGAATGAGACCACCAATTAAACATTGCGCCGACAGGTGGGGTAGACAGCGATATTTTTGTTGAGGACCCTGGAGGGAGCCAGACAAGGTATGGAGGGAGAAAATATAACTACCGACCAGAGGGCAGAGCCTATAGAGGGCCTCTACCGTTCATTTATTAAAAATATTTATTAATAATTATATAGAGTATCTGTTTGATCAAATATGTGTAGTATTGTTAGTATAAATGTAGTGAAATTTCAATATAATTAAATAAACAGTTAGGGAGTAATCGCTGCACAGAGTTATCTATTGTTCTACGAGACGAGCTGTTATTGGCTGGTGTGTTTCGCAGGTGCATTTTCGGGGAAAAGTTTCCATTTTTGTAGATTTGAAGGACTTACGAGGTGATCGTCGAAGATGACGGACGTGAGGTCACGTTGCCACACGAACGCGTGCTTGAATTCAAGTCGAGTGTTCTGCACAACTTAACATATTTGAGAAAAAAAAGGGGGGGGGGAGGAAGCCAGCAGTTAACCACACGACGGAGACTGATTCGGACCGTTGAATAAACCCCGTGGTGCCACCAGAGAAAATAGATTCCCGCACTTAATAAAACATTAAAATTGTACGTATATTTTAACAAACATACGAATATTATGAGCACAAACAGTCACCGAGTTTCGGATAAGTGTCACTGGTTCGAATCACCACAAAGTAGAAAAAAGTTACGGTGAAATACAACCCATTGCTACTAACAGTACAAGGCAAAGGTTTACGTTGAGAAAAAAAAAAACAATAACTGGTAAAGGCATGTGTGTTACATTTAGTTATGAAAAATTACGGTTTTTTTAAACATGAATTTTGCTTACATAACCACTTTGCTTTTATTAAAAAATAACTGTTTTTATTCCTGTTACGAAAGTGCAAAAATGTAAAGTACGTAAAATATTTAATTTTTGAGTGACCGTTAATAAAACTAGTTAAATTGTTTGAAATAGCAACAATAACGTGATTTTTTTGTCACTAATGCATGTAGCCAAATATACGTATTCAAAAAGAGACAACTAATGTTTTTAAGTTAGTAACTTGCGGAACAAGTGTGCTTCAGAAATCATTATGGTACCGATAGTAAATGTTTGCGGAATGGGCAGTAGGTTCTATAACTGTGTTTCGAGGGGGTGGGACATCCGGAAGGCAGACCAAGGAAGAGCGCGCATAAAGGGAGGGGGCAAGCTATAACTTGGGAGGCCTTCTAGACGTTTGACACCGACAGTAAATCGTGTAGAAAATTTAACGGTACTTTGGCAGTCGATAGGATGGCATGACATTAATACGCAGCGACTTGCACTTCGACAATATTTATGAAATTCGACTGACAAAATCCAAATATTTTTACATTTTTTCAAGTAGCGATTAGGGAGCACCTGACGACTCATATGTAATACTTCCGGTATACCTATGACAAATACGAAACGTTACACGTGACAGAACATATAAATATTGTCAATAAGTACTCACACTTTCATCGTCATACAGTCACGCCAACCTTTAAGGACGGGTATTTAAAATTTTGTATATAATTAAACTCTTGATTTAAACTAATAATAATAGACTGAGAATCACCTTACAAAACTACGCATATTTACTTATCAGCATACAAATTATTCTTCAAATCACACCATTGTTCGTCGGTTAGTCACAGTGTAACAAAGCTGTATAATCTTAAAACAAACTTTTGTGTTCAGATCATAGCAAGATTCTTGCAATTAGTATTATAAAAGTAATAGTTTTATGAACATTGCTTGAAATAACTTATGTACATAAAATTGTTCAATCTAAACGATTTTATTAAGGTCTGTTCTGATAATTTTTTTTTACGAAAGAAAGCTTAAATTGGAGCATGATTTAAAAATATTCACTCCTTTAATGAAATTCATAATTTGGTTCGTGAATAATGATATTTGCATATTTGTATTAGTTTATGCGGAACACAAAATAAAACACTATTAATTGCAAACGGTTTTTTTTTCAAATCCCTTTATTTTACAAATTAATAAATATTTTTTCACACTACGGTACAGACTTTCAGTAATGTAAGGACAGAGGCACTGGCATATTTCTTGTTCACTTAATATCTAAAAATGTCACCTATTTAGTTGGCACATGTTGTTACTGGATTCTAATCATGGCACAATAAATGCACACACAGAACGGACTTATTAGGTTCGTTGACACTAAAGTGGAATGTTAAACTATTATTTAATAATAATGTCATGCAACCGATTTGACACGTTGAACGTCTAAAAGACACAAAATAATTAATGTATGTTACATTTGTGGGTAAAACATGCATAACTAATACTAAAATAGGTACGACAATCATTCCGGTATAAAATAATGAAACTTTACCTAATGATATAGCACGTTGCTAGTAAAAGGATTATGTCTGAATAAATTCACTACTAATACAATACAAACAATAAAACTGGAACAATTATTTTGTTATTACAATATTTAAAAAAAAGTCATACCAAAATTGCATAAAAATGCGATTGGACTGTAAAACTGCACACACCACTAACTCACGATTAAACAGCATCAGAGGCATTCATTACATAAGCAGCATCGAGTACTTTCAGCTGGTTCCATACATGGCATACACTAGCATTATGCATAAAGCTATTTTTACGTGTCCGTTGTCTGGTCGATAATATAGCATTATTTCAGCGCTGTAATCTAACATATAGGCACTCAGTCATTAGGTAGGCGCAGGATATCATACATACGGAAACCGACGTAATGATACCTAAAAGATAATAAGCAATTTATGTTCCAAAATAATAGTTATGTCGTGAACTGCATACACATCAGGAAAACTATATTAAGAGGGGAAACATATTTAGACAACACTATACTGATAACAATATTTCAACTGTTTCTAAAGCAGAGAAATACAGTTAAATATTACAGAACATTCGTTTTGTTCAGGTTATTTAATTTAATTTTAGCAATAAATGCTGTTGTTGAATCAGCAATTTTCTGACACAAAAATATCATTTTCAGTACCCTAATAACCTAAAATGAGAAACTTTTAAAAGTAAAATTTAAGAAAAATGTCAATTCCATTGCTACATTGTTTTAAGAAGTACGATAGTATTCTTAGTTCTTGTGAAAATGACAGCATATACCACAGTCTAGCTTAACATGTTTGCATAGTGGACTCACACATGACACATAGGCATGCTATTAACGAAAACATTGTGGAGAAAAGTCAATTGTATATCGTCGCTTCAAAGGCCACTGGCAGAAACGATTGACTTTCCCTGTAAAAATGATGTGGGAAAAGTGGCATTAAAATTGGAATTGTCTTAATGTTTTATTTTTGCCACCCTTCACATGAGCGCACAATCGCTTCACCCAACGCCAACTGGCTCGACTTGGCGTCTCTAAAACAAGTGAAAGTACTGCACGCCTGGGCAGGTACCCACTCTTCCTCGCTGTACGATCAGCTGGCGGGCCGGCGCCATTGCTGCTCGGCTCGGGCGGAGTCGGGCGGCTTCGTGTGCGCTCGTGGGAGCGCTCCGCGTGGCTGCGGCGTGCACTTGTGCCGGCATGGTAGGCGGGTCGCGGCGCCTACACGCTGGAGGAGATCATGCCGGCGCTGTACACTCATATGCGGAAGGAACCGTGCTTGACGCGTGAGGCACAGAAGCTGAGCGAGAAGCACAGCAGCAGAAGACCCACTGCGCTGCCCAGCAGGTACAGCGACCACGAGAACTCGCACGTGCCTGCGGACATAACACCGGGAACATTCAATCCTGGGCTGCGGTGTATTGTCTGCTAAGTAATGCTGCCTCAAAATATTAGTGCTGCTATAATAACTGCATACACTCTCAACATAGTTTTACTTCTCCTACAGGGCGGGGCAGGACGGAATGTGCTAGTTATCCATAGTAATAGCATTAAAAAATGTGGCAAATGCGTTTTAAATTTTTGTGTTAAGTGTATCGTAGTAGGAGAAATGCTACCCTGAAAATCGACTGTAAGATTTAACTTCTTTAAATATAAAATAAAGTACCATAGCTCTTGCCTGTGTGTGGTAGATAAACAAACGCTGAAACATCAATTGATTTCTACGTTTTTTTGAAGCCAATATGGATAAATTACTCAATAACAATCCTAGATAACGGTATTTGCCAACTTTACGAGTCAATATTTTTCCAGAATTACTAATTCGTTACGCGTGATATTTTGCGCCGCAGTTAAATGCACGAGATTCCGGCGTCAGAGATAATGCCTCCGTAACACAAGAAACAATTTTGTTTACAACGTTGGCTAAAACTATTGTCTTATTGCTGTTGTTTCATTTCCGCAAATTGGCTTCAAGTAACCTACAGTTATAGATTAAAGCTTTTAACTTTGAATTATGTACCACGCCCTCTTAAGCAACTAAACTATACTCTGAATACCCTACTGCCAAAAAACTAAAATATCAAGTAGAATTTTTGGGGCCGCGGTGGTTGAGGAGTCAGAATTCTCGCCTCCCACCAAGGCGATCCGGGTTCGATTTCCGGCGGCCCCCCCCCCCTCGGATTTTCGCACGTGGGTAATCGTGCTGGACGATGCCGTTGGTCAGTGGGTTTTCTCGGAGATCTCCCGTTTCCCCCGCCATTTTCATACCGGCGCTGCTCCATAATTACCTCATGTCACCCCTCATCAGCACTGACCGAAATCACTCATTCAAGAACATTTTTATTTTATTTTTTAAGAAATAAAATTTTAAAATAGATGTTCAAGGTTATGTTTCTTTAACCAAATTCAATGTACGGATAAATTGAAAATACATTTTAAATTAATTTTCTTCATGCATTTGTATGCCTGTAATGCATTGTCTAACTAAAACAAATTAGAAGTTTATTTTCAAAACTGGATATCTCCAAAAATTAAATTGTTTGTGGTAAATTCTGTACAAACCATATTCACTAAATCAGATTGTGAAATTGTTTTTGTCTAAGTACAAACTTTAGTCAAAAACCCATTTCACCGTCTGATTTAGTTGATATGGTTTGTACAAAATTTACCAGAAACAGACTTTTTACTTTTTGGAGGTATCCAGTTTTGAAAAAAAGCTCCTCAAATCAGTATTCGTTTGGAAATGATTACATCCAGTCTCCAACCATTGACACACAATGATAATGTATCCAAAGGCCATTTTATGAGAAGCTGGAATTTAATCTCTTGCTTTATCATCTATCAACTACAAACAACACTCAAACTAGGTCATAACCTTTACGTGATTTAGTTTCCCTAATCGTCTCTGCGGAATAATATATAAGGAGAAGGAGGAGGGTCGTACAGACAGAACGTCGCGCACTTAGCAAGCTCTCTCTTATTGACTTGAAATTGTCTGACAAAAAGAATTTAGAAAGTACAAACTACTCGAAAGCTCCGAGTATTACCAACAAAATCACGAATAAGTTATATGAAATATATTCATCAATCAGTTAAGAATTTGCGCGTACAATTAATCCAAAACCCAAAAATATATTGTTATTGCTTAAAACACTGATATGATTTGATGTGTGAAGATAACTTTTAACTTCAGGAGTTCAAAAAGTCATCAAGCAGATAAATTCAGTTTTTAGCTAAGCACGCGGTGATTCGATTGACCTAACCCCGAGTTTAAGCATGATGCTAATACGGGTGAAGCACTCAGTAATATGGCTTGACGACGGAAGCAGATGCATGTCCCCGAAACGTTGTGCTGTTTTGGTTTTTGTTTCGTTCGAGAGCTGTGTAGTTTCATATTGCGCTAAGTCACACTTGTCATATCCTCTGTGTATTTTGTTTCCGGCAAAATATCTCTCTTTATCCTTGTATAATTATAGAATTTAAGTATTTCTGTATTAAGTGTTGTTTACCTTTCTGCTTATTTTTTAACCCCCGACGCAAAAAGAGGGATATTATTAAGTTTTACGTGTCTGTCTGTGGCATCGTTGCTCCTAAACGAATGGACCGATTTTGGTGCGTTTTTTTTAAAGCTGACGTGATCGAGATTATTCTTAGCCATGAGTCAAGGAAACGTGTTCAGCCGTTTGAATATCGTCACACGTATTCTAATTTTTTTGAGGGAATGTGAGCAAATTTACTGGCACTCAGTATTCTGCGAGTCGGGGTATTTTAAAATTGTAATTTAAGTCTTAATCTATTTTCGGAGGCGATTTATTCTATGACGTAGAAATAAAGGTAAATTTATCCTGCATACATATTGTGCTTTGAGTATCCAGTAACGCAATTTTCAAGTTTTAAAAATACGGTGTAATTGCCCGTGATTTTTTACATAAAAAAAGCCACAACAAATGCAGCCAAAAAATTCTGGGATGCTATTCGTACACGGACGAAATTATGTGTTGCAATCTTACGCGAGTGAAGCCATATACGCCGTTCGGTGATCTGGGCAGACTCGTTGGCGTCGTTAGGTATGCATTTATACGGGCGGACAGGACTTTTTTTCAATAAAATCATTTGGCACGCTATTAAATTATGAGCGACTAGGTTTTAACGCTCACATTGTTTAAAAAAATACAGATATGTTAATAATTATTTAGTGCTTTCAGTAGGGCACATTTTTTTCAATAATTTACAGTTTAATTACAGTGCTCAATCAAAATAGGGGGTTGTGTCTGTTGTGTAGTTTGGTTGTCTATTTTTGGTTGAACATTATGATTTTAGGATTTCCGTATAATGTGTAAGTATGACAAAATTTATTTTAATCAGCTGCATTTTTTCTCCGTGTTTTATGCAATACTTAGAAAAAAATTGTTTGCAGTTTTTTGTAATCCGTTGAAGAAAGTTTCCATAAGTAGGTTTTTAAAACTATTTGAATTACATAAATATGAATATCAAACTACAATGAGTGAATGTATAGTTAGTATCACTGAATTAGTATAGTATAATAGTATAGTAGAATTAGTATAGTATCACTGAATTAATTACATTATGTGTCATAATATAGGTTGGAGCGTTTTTAAATAAACATAATAGTTTATAAATTGATTTTTTGCTCCTTAGAAAACCTCGTTTTTAAAAGTACACAAATACAAGCTTTTAAACAACCAGTTTATTTAAAAAGGAGAGCATTCATTTTATTATAATATTAATAATCGTTTGTGGTGTGGAGCGCTAGATGAATGTGCGTAAAGATTGCACTCATATAGGTACATGTTTCCCTTACCTGTTTACGTCCTTTACATGCACTTTGGGGGTGAGGTTAGAGCACGTCCCTATTATGCGATCACCCTGCAAGCCAGCGGTTATATAACAGAACATACATGCTGAAAGATTACCGCCTGCCACATGTACATGCAGTGATGCACCACACAATTCACAGCTGCGAGGCGGGCTGCTTATCTGCAGGCGCTCCGCAATTCTAGTAATTGGAACCAATAAAACAAGACGCTAAATCCAATAATGGGTTTACTAGTCGTCTTGGAACATAATATCAGCTTGTGTTTCCTGGCGTAGAAATTAAATGCACCTTGAGAATCTACTTAAATACAACTGTTGGCGTGCCTGTTTAATATCCACCTAAAACACATATTTTTATGGAGAGATTTGGACATCTTATTCGTCAAAATCCTTCTTCACATTTTCTCTCTTTCTTCAAACACAAAGTTAAGGGAAACTTAACTCTGAACTTGATAATGCAATATATGTAAATGATAAAAGAGAAAAAATTTCAAAGTCTTAAAATATGGAGAGGCTGCGGTGGCAGAATGGTCAGACTATTTGCCTCCTACCAAGGCGATCCAGGTTCGTTTCCCAGCGGGGTCGTTCCCTGGATTTTCGCATGTGCGAACTGTGCCGGACGATGCCGCTGGCTGGCGAGTTTTCTCGGGGATTTTCCATTTCCCCCGCCTCCTCACTCCGGCGCTGCTCAATTATTGCCCCTCACCAGCTAAAGACCTCAATATTGAACGCGGACCGAAATCCCTTACTCACACTCAAATATAAATAACACACTCGGAAAAATATTTAAAACAGAAACACAATTTTATAAACAAATACTGATGTGTTTTAATTTGAATGGGTTGAGGACTGGATAAGAAAATCAATAAGACATGTAAGAATATGTGTGTTTATGAACACATGCCATTACTTATAATTTGTTGCAGAACCCTGTAAAAATACTAAACAAACCCATCAAGACAAGAGGATAAATCATAAGGAATGTTGTATACACATAAACCCACATATTCATGTTATAAAGTTCCATTGCAAGAAAAAATCAAAATATCTAAAGACAAACAATTAAAATATCTCAAGACATATGTAATTTTAGGAGATATATCGCCGGTGATAAATAGACTACACCACGTTTAATAACAAATTTACATGAGTATAAGTTACTTTGATAAAAATAGTTTCGTTTTGGGGAAATAAATATAAAACATGTTACATATACTTATATTGAAAGTACAGCGATCTTAATTATTTTTGGTTCTATAACTATACATTCACAAGTAGTGCCATCAGCACGAAGAAATTTTCTCAAACTAAAACAAGTTTACAGTGTTCATCAACTATTGAGAATTTTTGGTTAGTTAAATGAATAACAAAAAAAAAATTGACTACATGAAAGGCGATATATAAATATCGGAAGTATATATTTTCTTTGGCGTCTTCCGTTTCGTTAGTACAATGTAGTTGCCGAGACACCGTGAAGTGAACGTGTATGCCGGAAAGTTTTCAGCAGCATATTATGGTTACGTAATCGGACAGATCGTATGAATGAGTACACAGATAAATATTACTCTAGATTTTATGAATAAGGGCCATCCATATTTCATCAGCAGAAGTAAATAAACTTTTATTAATACTTTCGTTTTAAATGACAGCAATAAATTATTTTGTAATGGAAACGTGCAAAAGAGTTCAATATGCAGATCAAACGAGAATGTTCGATGTTTTAATTGTATTTTATTAATTTAAACGTCAGTCAAGCTCGGGCTCACATTTGCCACCAGTGCACAATTCGTGATAGTTTTCTGTTTCTTAAAAGGCTGTAGCTATTTCAAAAAGGTTTCTAGTTTTCCTGCTATTTCAAATCTAATGTCACAGACAGTACCTAAATATAAAAGAACTGATACGATGTGCCTACTCGAAACGACCATCGTGTAGATGGTAGCATAACAAATAATATACACGCTGGAGAGTGTAACTGTACTTTACACATCATGCCGCATTGCTCTGTCAACTTGTACTCTCACACGACTCTACTTAAAGAACCACTTTTTTTTTTTCCACAAGATCAATAGGACCATCTCCAGCTTCTTTACAAATTATATGTAGCTTCTCCTCAAATTCCACTGTAAATATCATAAATATTAAACTACAGCAGTTACTTATATAATCGTGTTTGATTTTTTAATATAATTAAATAAAAAGCTTAACCAAATTATTAACATCGCCCTATAGTGACTTAAGTTTATGTGGCCAACATAGCTCCAAGTAAGTGTCTTGCACGTCGTATGCACCCCCGAGAAAGATGGATCAGTTATAAAATAGCTCGCCTCGCATTCGGTAGGATGCCGGTTCGATTCCCGACTCCGGATATCGTGATTTTAGTTTTCCAGTTTTTCCTAAATCACGCCATGCAAATTACATGACGGTTACTTAAATAAGCTCTGACCTATAACGTTCATCAATGCAAGACTACATTTACGAAGGCTGTGAAGCTGTTTGAAGGACATGTATCACCAATCAATGGTTTTAATTACAACTTGCAATTCTCGTTTTAGCCATACTAACTTTCTCTGCATATTGTCTATAATCATATCCAGCCAAATAAGTTCCTGACTTTACGAAAGAGTAACCTTTATACTTACGAATATGCTTGAAATTGTTAAAAACAAATACAAATATTATTCTATACGCCTACCTGAGATGGCAGGCATCAATTATTTCTGTAATAGTATCAGAAAAACCTGGGTCACAATTAAACGCATTTAGGAGTGTGTAAATTTATACATATATAGAAGACTTTATCAGAACACACACAAAGAAAAACACGTCGGGGAATGAAATAAAGGGTAGCTGAATCACTCAAAAAAGTAGAGTTATTTTTCAGTAGGACCCGTGGTCAGAAAGTTTTCTCTGAAAGCGGGACGTGAAAAAATACCGTAAGATATGTAAATAAATCAAACTTCTGTGAAAAGTTTTTGTAGTATAACTGTTGTTATAATGCACCTCATTAACTGTCTATCTATGTGCGTTGACTGCCAGACGAATCTAAACGATAGCTGGATAATGTTAATTATACTTCACGTTGGGAGTTCAGTGTTATTAGTCTGACAAGGGACAAGGGACAATTTACACCGCTATGGATTTATGAATTTACAGCAAAGTAATGTATTTTACTAGAGCGCTATAATAATGCATTTTAAATACATTCAATAAACCAACAAACAATACAAAGAACAGTTATTCAAACTCGGCTTGTGATGTCCAGTCCAAAGAACTATTAACAATGATAGTGAAATGTATAATGTGAGTGGTCTTACCGAGCTTGTAGGAGGTGGAGGTGTTGCCGCAGGACTCGCGCACCTCTCTGTTGTCCCAGCCAGCAGGATAGGCCACGGCGCCCCCGCACACCAGCACCGCTGAAACAACACAACCATCTTTCCGCTACATGCTTGATACCATTTACTGATACCAACACAATCCTCAAGTCCCAATATCACCCGAACTGCGATATTTGAACGATTATGACACTGGGGCAACTGAACCATTCCCATGGACGTTCAGTTTATCATACTATACTCCCCATCTACAAGAATCTTTCAATGGTTTCATCAATTTCCAGTTTGAACCAGTTATTCACCGGACTGCTATGTAGCCACACATTCATTGTGACTAAGAAGTTACAACTTATAATTGGGAAATATGGATAGTAAATTCGAACCATCGCACTAACTGAAACAACTACTAATTTACACCACAGTTCTCATTCAACGAAAGTTCACATTGCCAGCACGCATTCCACACACAACTATCTTACTTGTACCATTTCAATAAACCTATTACCTAACATTGCACGCTGTAGAGTAAGTCTACTTTTATCTTATGGGCTTACATCTTGTGATGCAAATTAAGTCCCATATATCTACAACTTAAGTTTCAGAACTCTGTTCACCTTAATATTGAAGGCTTATAATTTTACACGCATATTATTATTAACCTCGATGCTGTGTACCTATAACTTAAAAATGCAATGTAGTATTCCTGTATACCTACACTTGTAAGATGCAGACTAGGGATCATCTTGATATTATTTGCCTACAATTTCAGATGCATATTACGGTTCATCTTGATACTGTGTAGTTATAACAGCAGGGTTCACCTTCACCACAAATGCCTATACATTTAGACGCACAATAGGATTCGCATTTATATTGGTTACATACAACTTTATATGCACCACCTTGATAATGTGAGATATTAAGTGCATGTCCTTGTGCACTCTGGGAAAAATAGCTGTATACTTTGAACCCTGTAAAATCTTAGATGTACGTTGACTTTAAAGGTGTCTCATTTCCATACGTGGGTCTCATTTGCTCATCCGCCCGCAATTGTGTAGGCTGAAAATGCCATACTTATAGAAGGTGGAATTTTAGCTGTAAGAAAGAACTCATTTGCTAGCAACTTAGTCCCTTCCATTGCCGCAATAGGTCGCCATAAATTATCTTGGTTGTACCAAGTTTGTGACATTTCTGTGTGAAGACTGCTTGAACCTTCTGTTACAACAATCCTCGTAAATGCGGACGCACCACAACTTTTATTTCATCGGTAGACCGTTTATAGCTAAACATAACAAAAATTATAATTTTTCTCAAAAATGTTTTGTTTATTCTGTATATTGTTATTGTATAAATATATAAAATATAAAAACATATATATTATTTTTAGTTTTGAATTGGAATAACTTTTGTTGCCATGTGCTAGGAGTTTCATTAAATACACTGATACGAATGTAGCATACATTTTCCTTGCGAGTGCATCGATATATTATCTTACGCATGACTCACGAACTTGCTAACTGTATTTCGTTAATCAAAAAGAGCAATTCAAATTTAATTAAAAACCTGTATTCATCGGAGGATAAAAGTTTACTTGAATTATTATTACAGAACCCTATCGCTCTCCACGTAATAGGCACGTATTTAAGAACCTATTTTGCTATTCACACATAATGCTTGATCTTTTTTGTTCAATGGGCAGCAATATAAACACAGTAAAGAAAAACGTAAGGTTAGGAAGTAAATGCCACAGAGGACGTCACCGCTGGCTCAGTAAAATATTATCATGCTTAACTAATTATTAAAATACGTTCTGTTTACAACGCATAGTTCTGGGAAGATGCTGATTAAAACTAATATTTGTTAAATTATACAAATTGGACATACTTTTACCTGTTGGGGCTGCCAGGCTCTAAGTAAGATAGAAATAGTTCACTAGTTTACAGAACTAGTACAAACGAGTACCTTGTAGTTTTAGTCGAAGGATCTTGATACACTGACAGCCTTTAGCCTGTGCTTGATGTTTTCTAGCCAGGAGAAGAACCTTATTTGCATAAAGGGTGACGCGTTGTCGCAGTTTACAATCGATGTGATTTGGAAAACTTTTCTTACCTAATCTATTACATAAAAGGAAACAATGATTGGCTGACTGACAGATCAAACTATAGCCGAAAAACTCTTGATCTAGAAACGTGAAATTTTGAGTGTAGGTTCCCCTCAGGGCTTAGGTGAGCACTAAGAAAGGATTTTTTTTTAATTCGGCCCCTTAGTAGGTTAAATGGAGTGAAATGTGTTTTCTACGAATTGTCGATATAGTTAGAACCCAACGGGCTATCACGATTTTTACTTTGGTTACACGATCATGAAAATACATGATAGTTAATTTCACGATTTTTCAGGAATGTCGTGAATTATGTTTTCGATCATTTCTTGACATTCAGAAAACTCTTTGAGAAATAGAGTTGATTTTTTTCTTCAAATGTTTATTACGTAAAGGCCCGGAAAGTAGATAAAAGATTTTTTAAATTCGACTACCAAGAGGTGAAAAGGAAAAAACGTTGTTTAAGTGAATCGTTTATATAGATCTAACTGAATGGGCTGTCATCGTGACTTTTACTCCTATTTGATACTTACACAAATGTCTAATATGGAGTGTTCAAGTCTTTCGAAATTCGATAATTTTGGGGGTGTACGATACTAACAGTTTTATCAAATATTCCTGTTTATCAGTCGAACAATTTGAGATATCAATGTGATCTTTGCTTTGGAATGATGTATACGAACATACCCATAATTCCATTTCAAATGTTTTCCTAATTCCACCCTCTAAAGGGTAAAAAAAGGGGTAAAATGTATTTACAATTCATAATCAATACACATCGGGCCCATTGAACCTTTAGATATCGACGTGATTTTTGCTTAAGAATTATGCTGACAAGCAATTTCACGGTTCTTCGGAATTCGACAGCTAAGGAGATATAACGCGGTGAAAAGCGGTGGAAAGTGATTCTAATGAAACGTCGTTATATCTTAAACCCAGAGGGCTGTCGCCGTGTTTTTGACGTCTATGAGATAAGCATGTGATAAATAGTCTAAATGGTAATTTAAGGGTTTTGTAAAAGTCAATCAGCTAGGGGGCGAAAATGCCTGAAATGTGTACTACACAAATTCTCTATATTCATCAAACCTGTAGAGATATAGCGCTGTTTTTTCGCTTCATGATGGTTACGTAATCCTGCCAACACCATTTAAAAACCTTTTAACATGGTAAATAATATTCTTGACCTTCAGACCCAGAAATGTACAGAAAATCCTGAATTTCATTGTTTATTAAAGTACGCAAATTTTATACAAAGATTCTTCACTGATGAGTCACAAGTGTTCCATATATTCGCGACGGATAAGATTCAATTAAGTTAAAACAGTGTAATATCACTGGCAAACGGTGAATCTCCACTGGCTCCATTTCAGTGTGTTGATATCTCTTGTACAGTCCTATACAATGCGTAGTCAGTCACTTCCACACATTTTGTCAAAAGATTATCAACATTACTTAATTTAAGTTCCTTAGTATTATTGGAATACGAATGTCTAGAGGCAATCTGTCAATCCGATTGATATATGTGACTTCTTTTGAACACTGGATTTTAAGCATATATATCATAATTGTAATGCATATCGCCTCTCTTTCGCATTTTACTTATTGTTTTATTTTTGTCACAAATACTCAAAGCAAGCCGGAAGCGCCACAGCCCAGTTGCTTTGAAAACAGTCTGCACTGCTGTCTTCCTGTCAAATTTAGGAATATCAAAGGCAACAATTTTTTAAAACTTAAATAATATAATCCTATATTCACGATAGCTAAGGAAAGCACAATTTTTTCTGACGTCTTTGTTTAATATGCCGGAATAAAATATTCAGAGGGAATATGATTTATACTCTGACCACCATATTGTGAAAAGTCTTGGATAATAGTTAATATGCTCTAACATGCCAACTACTACACAATTTTTGTTTTACCCAGATAATTCATATGTCTTATTTCGTAAGATGTTATTTAGTGTATCATCAATTTCATATTTCATTCGAACCTATCTGTTGTCGTTTTCAAACCGTAAATGAGGCCGTTATTCTAACTTTCTCTCTATTTTGTTGATGATGTGATGCAGTCAGCGCGTAAATAGACTACAACTAAGTTAATCCAAGTCTTGTGCGTGATAATGATTTTTACTGCTTCTTCCACAGGATTGATGCTCAATCCGTTATTCATAATGCAGTATTACATAACAAAGTTACGTATAACTATAATTTGTCATAGATCATAGCTGACTAAGAAGTATTTCCCACTCACTGAATTGGTCGTGAACATTAATGCCAAAGACGCATATCACTGCTCAGTTCAAAAGTCATTAAAATCTCTCATGTAATGACCCACCCATGGGTACCCTCCCCAAAAACTCTTATAATGAATACAATGGTACACTAAATACAATAACATAAATAATAATGATTATAAATATGCCAAAAATAGGAACCAAACAGTAATTAATACATAAGTTTCCTTATGCTGTATATGTCTGGTTTTAAAAAATTGATTCCAAGCGTCATGCTGTATTTGTATAAGGATAAAACAAGTTTAGTTTAAAAAGTTTATAAAAGGAGCACACAAGTTCTGCAGGCAAATGTTTCTTGGATATGACGAGTTTTACTGACAACACATTATTCTTTTTTTTTCCTTCAAATCTTTACATACTTGATAACCGAGGTTTTCAGAATAATAATTTTTGTAGAGAAAGGCAATTTATTCCTCTATGATACTCAAACAATGCCCGTAATTATATTTTTAATGGCTAATGCAAGTTTTGAAACTTCTCTCGATTCTACACTTACCCTTGTTAGCTTTACGCTTTCCTCTTCGACTTGGGAAGTGATATATCTAAGATTATTACGCCTTAAATTATTTATATTTAAGTTATTTTTTCTCACAGAATAAACATGGATGTTCTCACACGCACTTATTACGGTGCTTAATACAAGGAAAATTACACGTTAAATTATTGCCAAATAGTAACAACGAAATGTAAAATAATATTTCGACAGTATTAATGACATATTATAAATCTTCTATGTTTTAATAAAATTTAATAATTTAAATGTATAACTAATTTTTAAAAAAAATTTGCCTTATCTAATAAATACTGCACAACGGAAACAGATAGTAACATCACATAGCCTCCAGACTTAATTAGTGAGATGAAAACAAGCATCACGTAAATAAACTTTACTTGTATTTTACTTAGGTTACACTCTGTTGGGAAAATTGGTATTTCACAACATCTAATCATCTTTCTCGAACTACTGTATTTACTATACCGCATATTTGCACAAAATCGTGTCTTAAAAATGAGAGCGGGTTTTGATCCATTCATATCGTGTCAGAAAACTTTGCCCTTCATTTGAAAGTATTCTAACATTTTAAGAATTTATTTTCCGAAAATACTATTTGATTTCAATAGGTTTAGGTAAAAAATTTCTTGACAAATGTACTCGAAGAATAACATAAGTATTTACGTCGTCTAGAATGTTAAGTTCTGATAAGTGGCCAATTTAAACTAAAGTGAGAAAGCGTATTTCAGAAAGCGGGAGAGAGAGAAGGAGGAAGAGAGGGAAGGAGAGGAGTAAACCACAAACTTTCAAGAGCATAAGGTACCATCTTGAACGACGGCACTAAAGGGTGTGGCGTTACATTACTGCTTCTGCGAAGTTTCGCGATCTCATTAACAATGTACCCTTTTGTGTGTCTGGTCCGTCAGAGCAGAACTTTGGTGAGACATTTACGAAGTTTCGAACAGTTAAATATAAGACTTCAATATTTTCAAGCGTCATTGTCACGTGGACGCTTCTGCTTCTACCTTGTTAAACATGATGGCGAGGCTTCTGCTTCTACCTTGTTGAACATGATGGCGAGATGAGAGCGTATTACGGCCTTGTACCAACGACGTCTTAAGGGTGCGTTTCGCCTCAGTTTTTAACGTCTTTTTTTATTTTATATTTGTATCAGATATTTTTTCTTATTTTATACATAAATTGCGATAAAATCTTCCTCTTAGGAAATTTGTGTATCTCTCATAGTTTTTGCGAAATGAGTCGTAACCGTGAAAATTTGAACTTTACGGTTTTATGTACGCCATTAAAACCAAGTGACTTACCAAACCGAAAAAATTCACAGTGTATAACAATGTTGTGGCTGTGATTTGACGGATATATAAAAAAAATTAAAATTTTGTATTAAAAAAAATGGTTGAAATTTTTATCTTTCGTTTCAAAATTCAACATTTTTACTAAATACAACAATATTTTATTTTTCGTTTTTATATATGTCAACCAACAAAATGGTTATACTCTGTGAAATTTTTCGATTTGGTATATCAGTTGGTTTTAGTGGCGTACATAAAACTGTAAAGTGAAAATTCTGACGTTTACGACTCATTACGCAAAAACTTTGAGAGATTCAGAAATTTCCTAAGAGGAATTTTTAGTTGCAATTGATGTCTAAAATAAGCAAAAAAAATATCTGGTACAAATATAAAATAATGAAGAAGTTGAAAGCTGAGGAGAACTGCGCTTTAAAGGGCGTTCAGTGGGGAAAAATCATAATTTTATTTTTGTATAAAATATGGTTAGTTTTGTAGACATTACTTCAGAGTATAATTTTCCCTTACGAAAAAAAAAATTGCTGAAAGTCAATATTAGCATACTTTTACTTCATACAAAATTTGAAAACCAGTAAACATAACGAAATTAAAAAAAGCACACCAAAACTATATGTTACGGTCTACTGCTTACAGCACAAACATACCCACTATATAATATTGCATTAAATTGCTAAATTTGATAAAAACAGCACATTATTTTCTTAAATTTTGTTTAAAATACAAAACTTTTTTTGTAATGGGTATTTACATACATATACAGCTGTAACTCGGGACATGTAATTATGTGAATTATTTCATTTCATAATGTTTATTGGTTTTCAAGTTTTGTATGAAGTAAAAATATGCAAATTTTGACTTTGAATTGCCGTTATGGGAATACTGGCAATTGTAAATTTTATTTTGTAAGAGGAAAATGTACTTCCAAGTAACATCTATAAAACTAACATTATTTCATACAAATATCAAGTTACAAATTTTCCCAACTTGAACACCGTTAAGAGCTGACGAGGGTGAATTAAAGGGACAATACAACATCCATGCACGAGCCCGGATTCGAACCCAGGACCTCTTGAACCGTAGACCGGCGCCTAATCTACTACGCTACGTTGAATATGGCCTAACAAGGTCAACTAGGTTACTTATTTATAAGGAAGGTCAATTACTGGCTTCTTCTGGCTGCGGAGGTATTTTGCATGTCCGATGTGTAAAGTTGTAGCGACGAGGGTGATCCAAACAACCACATAAAATACATAGTAATATCTACGCAAGGCACTGAACTGGCGTGCAGTTCTTCAGTTGTCGGTTAACCTCTATGGAATATTTAACTGGGAACATATAATTAACAAGTTATGACTTAAATTAAAAATTAAAAAAAATACCCGACTTACAGGATATTAAATTTCAAATCGATCAGACCAGTAGAATTGTTTACATTCGCACAAAAAAAAAAAACTAGAAAAGAGTCGATGTTCTTTAAACGGCTGAACCGAATTCCTTTAATCATAACTATGAACACTCCAGGTCAACTCACTTTAAAAAAAAATCAAAATCGGTTTATTCGTTTAGGAGCTACAATGCCACAGACACCCAGATACACTGACAGACACGTTAAAATAATATTTTTTTTTTTGCGTCGGGGGTAAAAAAACAGTAACGCTAAATGGACTCAGCTTTAAATGCTTTGGAGCGAAATATCCTGTTTGAAAACCATAACAAAAACATTTGTTATTATTGTTTTCACTTTCGAGAGAGTAATATCAGAAAAACTTAATGTGAAACAGACGACACACTTTAGACATTAAATAATTCTAATATAATAAATTCAACGGCTGTGAAACACAAATATACGACAGATGATTTTAACACCGTTAGGCAGCCAGGGTAGACGGTGCTCTTAATATGCTGCCGAGTAATAAAATGTATTCTTAGGATAGAGATGGGCTCACATATTTATTTACATTTATACATATAGGTGCAGCCGTACTTGAAAATACAAATACTTACGCATTTTTGTAACCCTATGACTACTATCTTGCAAGTAAATATGACTAGAATGAAGGACATATATTACAGCTCTCCGAAGAAAGGAACCGTTTGGTATTCACGTGAACGCACGAAACATGCAATATTATGTCATTTATGGGTCTGTTTCAGTAATGTTTATTTGTGTTGACTGATTGCATTACATATTTTATGTCGCTCGGATTGAAAATATTTTTACACGAACTTACCATTCACCTCGCTCTCTGTCATTCCACTTAAAAAAAAAAAAAAAAAAAAAAAAACTTTCATTCCCATCAAGTAAGTACACCAACCAGACATTCTTCCAGTGGCTAGTGATAATACATTCCATTCTATGTTTCAATTTTGTTAGAAACTGACTAATAAAATTACGGATAATTTAAATAAGTGACCAGAGAAACGAATCCTTGCTGTTAGCGAATGGGGAGTGTCTTTTTACTTAAATTTCTAATAAATGGTATCGAAACATTTTATTTATTCAAGACCAATTTTAAACGGTTACTATAATATGCCAGCGCTAGTTACGAACATTTAAAAGTCACTTACTTTCAAACTAAAGGCCCCAAACGCAACGGGTAGCTACGAAATATAACGACGAACGACGAAGTAAAACAAAACCTTCACTTATTTTGAAGTCTGTATTTCAAGATATTTTTAAAATCTATTTTTCAAAGCATAGAGAAATCTACACCTCAGTAGCTATATGTAGGCAAGTGATGGTTTTCGCAATATACCGACATAAATGTGGAGATTCGGTGAAAAAAAAAGTGATCTTACATAGTAATGTGAGTGTGTGTAATTACCGTAGTCAAGTAAATATTACTTCATTCTATCTACTAATACACAGCATATCAAAGTGCTTTCAGAAATATTTACCAACTTGTGAGTGAGCACTAAACTTTTTACAAATTCAAGTAGCCAAAATAGCATTTCCTCGAATGTTGGAATGTTTGAATTCTGAAAATTTTAATTTTTACATTTTCCTTTGGTTAAACCACCGACTAGACTCTTGAAATTGTTTTTAGTAAACAAAAGAGTGTGTTGCTATTGCAGTTTTTCTTTTGAAGGGATAAGTAGTAGAAAAAGTGTAACAATTTGTGGGCTAATGTTCTGTATATGTAAGGTGAGGGGAGGAGGAAGTGTAACATAAATCATGATAAAGCTTTACTTAGCTCAGTTAATCATACACTCTGCCAAGCAGGCTCCCAATTTGAACAAATTATGACCACAAAGGCACTGCATTACATAAACCGTCATCGCTTGGTTGCATTTACCTACCGTTGAGGTGGGGCTTCTTAAAATACTTTTCAGATAAAAACAAATATACATAGTTGAAATAATTTATTAACAGAGGCCACTTGATTGATGATCGTATCTTAGAGAAAAATTGTATTATATGTTAATGATTTTATTTGTACAAATATCTTATACGAAATAGGTATGTTTCTACTGCATTAAAATTCAATTCGTAAGCGAAGTAAAAGTCTCATGATGTGCTGCGGTTAGTCTTGCCGCTGTTTAAGTTGGAGATACTGTATATCACTGCTTGTACAAATTAATTAGACTCAATACACAATTGTGATGAAAATTACTGACGTAAGTAACGATCCGTTGTAGGCTATAGTTAATCTCACGATAACTTCACTTTTTTTAAACCTTGTTACTAACATCTCAAAACCTAAATTTGTAATGTTCCTGTAGTAATTTCATTAAGGGGACCGCCTGTCCATGTCACCCAGCGTTTTTCTGATGTTTTGTGGTCCTTTTTGGGTATGAAAATCTTGGCGCGAAAACATTTTAAAAGACATAGCCGTGTAAAACACACCGTTATAATTAATATTACATCGTTAAACGATAGGGTGAGCATTGAATGTCTCATAGAGGAGAGTTGTCGGCGAGATAACTGCACGCCAATTCAGTAACTTGCACCTAGGAGTTGGCGTGATGCGTGCGCTGTGTATCCTTGCTGCTTCCGCACTTGTAGACCTCGAGCTCGCAAAATACGTTCACCAAGGCGGCGACCTTAATCAACCGACTGAGTTTATATCATCCTTCAACTCTTGGCGAAGGAAAGCGAAATTATACATTTAAGGTACATACTGTTTAACTAATTACGGCCAATTTTAAAAATGTGTGATAAACATTAGAGTTACTTAAATTACTAAAACATCTAATTATGTAATATATTACAGAAATACATCCTGCCGAATGCTAAAATGTCATAAAAATTATCTTTAAGGGCGTTGTCTACCTCGGAGCCCTGGCGGAGAAAGAACAGGGTTTTATACGTTAAATTATTTTCAATTGTACTCAGTCATCTTTTGTGATATTGCTTCCGAACGAAAACCATTATTTTTTGCCAAGAATAGGAGCATAATGATACGCAAATTAAACTGCAAGAAAAAATTATGACTAACCATTTTCGGGTGTTTTTTTTTGTAGTTAAAAATGCTTTTTTGGCCACAATTTTCAGGGCACTGAAAAAAACTGCCTCCATGATCCATATCAATGTACGCGGCACCGAGACGAACAAAAAATCACTGGTGGCAAATATGTAACTTCAACCGTTACTGAGCCAGGTGGAAAATAATTTAACCTGTAAAACACTATCTTTACTCCTGCCGTGGCTTCAAGGTAGGCAGCACCCTTAAAATTAATATTTGTTACAAGATTTCAAGCTGAACTACGTTAGAGAGTCCATTATTTTACTCTTGTTAGCACACCAAGAATTTAGTTCTCAGATGTATACTATAAAATAATTTTCTTACATGCTTTCTATACGACACACGATTATTGATGTTAATGGCGTAAAAATGCGAGTCATAATTTTAGTTCGATTTCCTTCAGCGTTTTACAGAACAACGTATTTGGGGCAGTTTGGAAACAAAATAAAATTTCCATTAAACATGCTGTATTTGTATATAATTTCTTATCTTTTTAATACAAATCTTAGATTAAAGATTAATAACCAGGCGCTAACGATAAATATAAGCTGTTTACATACAACTGTCTTTGTTATCAGAATTAGGCATTTTGTATTGTAGCCTGGTGTATAAATGCTTAAATAATAAAAGAAGCAACACACATTTGCCAAAATATGTGATGCTTATTGTTTCGTTTGTTTATTTTACTTTTTCAAAGGCAAACAATCTGGCTAAATATATCGTCATGTGTAATCTCGATACGTAACATGGTATAACTGAAGTTGGAGGAATAAGGCTTCGCTTAACAAATGAATGCTTATTTAAGGTACTGCCACAAAATAAATCGACTGAGAAGATTAAATAAATTCGTAAAATGGTTTTTGGTCGGTTTATCTTCTGTAGCTCACAACATTTTACTCTCTCTTTCATAACTATGATTCTACCTTTCCCTTTTCAGACCCTCAAATTTTCCACGTCTTAACATTTCTTTCGTTCTTATATTAAGTTTCATCGTTTTGTTTTTAGGGCTTCATAAAGCTCTTCTAAGAGTCCTCACATTTTCCAGATAACTTCTCTTTTATCTTTTACAGCTATTCAATCTTTACTTCCGAGTCTCTTTTGAACTTCCTTTCATTTTCTTTTCTTAAACGTCATACTTCTCAATAAGGCGTATAACTAGCACCTCTCCTTGTTTCTAAGGGATTCATAATTAATTTGCTCTTTTATTATACTTGTAAAGATATATCTCATTTTAATTTCAGAATTTAATGTCTTATTTCGCCGTCTCATTAGATTAATTACATGCGTGTTTTTGATTCTTTCTTATTGTTTGCATGTCTAAACTTTCTCGTCTACATGAATAATGGATGAAAATAAATATGAAAATATCAATGACTTATAAAGAGTTTGAGAAATGTTATTTCGGCAGGCAACTTTGTGGTAGGGAGAATATCTCGACAGACAAAAATAGACAGTCAAACGAGATTTGAACCCGTAACAAGGTAGCGTCAATTTGTGCTAATGTCCAAAGACAAAATGGTCTAATTGATGTTTGACTTCGCTCACCACTTCCGTCATAACAAAGGGGTTTCGTGTGAAAGACATTATTGATAGATAGCTGATGCACGCTGGCATGAATCAAAGCCCAGTTCACTTTGCAATATGCTTAGTGTAACAATAAGCACACCTGACTCATGAAAGTTTGATGCTAGTAACACTGAGCACCTAATGTGCTGCAATGAGTTAAGTCAACACTGGTACAGTCTACATAAAACCGTTATGCTCTACACGACTGCAACAACTGAAAATGAAAATAAATGCGTCACCGAACGTGTTAAGAACCCTTTCATCCACTACGCTCGCCATGTTGACGGAATGGGTCTGTTATATGCTTGTGTACATTATTTATAACGAAAAAGTTCAGTAATTTCTTCTTCCGTTACTTGCGTGTTCCCGTTTAACTCGACCTGTGTTAATTGTGGGGAGTCACAACCAAACTTTTGTGATGTGTAGAACCAGTGATTTTTTGTGAAAACAATTCTGCAACAACTTCTTTCAATGCCTTACGTGCACACCTACAAATCTGGTCCGTGGTTTTGGCAGAATATAATATGGCAGAGGCGTGGCTCATTTGACTGCACCAACCAGAACAATGTTACCGCGGCACTACACGTCCGTGATTTGCGGGTAGGAAGCAAAGAAACAGGTGTAAACATAAGGTATTGAAACAAAATGTTGCAGAATTCTTTTCGTGAAAAATCGTGGGCTCTACCTATCATGCAAGGCACAGGACATTGTACTGTTTTAGAAAGTACGCTAGAAAAGATATCGTCATTTTTCATGGTTGGTACCCAAAAATGCTTGGAAAGAAATTACTCCATAAAGATTTCCATTTCCATGCCGTCTAAGGTTCACGTGGTATAGGTTGGCGCCGACGCAAATTTCAGCAGATCCAGCGAAGATAGGAAAATAGAGAAAAAGGTAAGATGAGGCGAAAGTAGAATAAATACAGAATGTAGACAAGGGATAAATAGGGTGTGCTTTAAGAAACATGTATCACTTTTATGACATGTGCTTCTTATAAATAAATAGCTTTCGAGAATGTTTCAATGCCAGTAGGGTAGTTTCCAATAAATGAGCATGTATTCGTTATTATTTAAGTCCAAACACGCGATTTTGCAGTTATTTTGGAGTTGAAATATTTTTAAGTATCAAAAATACTGTAGCGTAACTTCACTCTAAAATTATAGCGTCCCCACTTAAGAGTGCATGGTATATAAATAAACGCTGAAAACATCAATTGATTCCTACGTTTTTTTTTCAAAGCCAATATGGATGAAATACTCAATGGCAATCCTAGATAATGGTATTTGCTATCTTTATGAGTAAATATTTATCCAGAATTATTCATTTGTTACGCGTGATCTCTTGCGCCACAGTTAAATGCACCAGGTTCCGGATTGTGTCTCAGAAGTTCGAAACACTGGAAACTATTTGTTTAAAACGTTGTATAAAACTCTCGTCTAGGATTGCTATTGTTCAATTTTCGCAAATTGGCTTCAAGAAACCTACAGTTATAGATTAATGCTTTTAGCGTTGAATTATGTACCACGCCCTCTTAAGGAGCGAGCCTACAACGGAGACACTGCAAACTATTGCACAGTCTGGTGCTCAGTACGGCGACGGTGGCGCGTGGCGGGACTTTATGGAACTTAAGCTTCTGGCTCGGCTCGCGATCTCTTCTTCTAATATACGTGTGTTCTCTGTTTCCCCTTCTACTCTTCCTCGCGCATGTGCAGTTTGCCGAGGCCCTGGCCAAGCCTCTTGCTGGTGTGCTTGCGTGGTCTTTACCTTTTACTTCTTCGTCTGCCCCGAATCAGGTCAAATGTGAGTGTCTGTAGCTACAGCTAGTTGTTTGCTTGGGAACTTGTTCCCCATGGCGGTAAGGCGGCTGCCGTCATGTGCATTTAGTTAAATTTTAAATGATTTGCTTTTATTTCAAAATTGTTCTTTCGGTTGCCGTCTAGCGAAAATTACGTTTTTGGATTAAATTTAAAATGAATAGGTTTGCTCAGAAATGTTTAACTTGTTGCTACGTTTTTAGTATTTGTAATTATCATGTTGAATTGGTAAAGTGTATGGTGCCGCGTGTACATCATTTCTGATGTCTGTAGTTTTCCTGAATATAGTCATTGATAATTTTCAGTTTTATGATAGTGAATTTTGATTATCCAGATTGGAGCTCGTTGACGCGTCATTTGATATACGTCAAGTATATTCTCTATTTTGATAATGAATTCTGAAACACGCTTATGTGAGAAATCAGGAATTTCCTACTATGCTTTGTTAAATTCATCATATTGATGTCAGAAACGTTGACATATTCTTGCTTGACGTTTTAATTTAAATGTATTGGTTGGTCAAACGTATTTACGTTCGTTACTTTGAGGTATTATTGTACATTTACATACAGGTCAAATGTGTGTGTGGGCACAATTTTAATAACTTTCAGGATATATTTATTGTAATTATATTTTGATGTCTATTTACGTTCACGTAAGCACCATTTGTAGAGCCCACGATTTTTGGTGAAAAGAATTCTGCAACAGTTTGTTTCTATGCCTTATGTGCATATCTGCAGGTCTACTTCTTGATTATTGGCAAAATGTACAATTGCACAGACGTGGCCCATTTGACTGTACCAACAGGAACAAGGTTACTGCGACACCACACGTCTGTGATTTGCGGGTAGAACCCTAGACTCTGAAAATTTAAAACAGCCAATCACTGGCCACGAAGCAGAGCTGCATATGTGCACATAAGTAGAGCCGCGATTTTATGGCGAAAAGATGTTTGCAACATTTGGTTTCGATGCGTCATGTGCACACCTGCAGCTCTGCTACATCGTCTGTGGTTGGATGGTTTTACTCTCACTGGCCTTGGCAAATTACGGACGTACGGAATCACAATAATCTTATTCTGATTGGTGTAGTCAAATGAGAAACGTGCCTGAACATAGACACGCTTTCAATAACCTTGAAACAGAACTGCCGATGAGCACGAGAGACACTGAAACAAAGTGGGGCAAAAATCTTTTCGCGACAAAATCGTGGCCCTACACATAAGGCTTTGAGACAAATTGTTGCAGAATTATTTTCACCAAAATCGTCGGGTCTAACCATTTGGATTGTTAACTTGATAATATGTACCTGCTTAATATATTTTAAAACCTTTTTTGTAATTTTAAATTATGCTTTTTATACACTCGTCAATGATGATGCTTGCTATTTACATTTTGAGCTTCAGCAATAAATCTAAGCAAACCTTCAAATATTTTTGTTTGGAAATCCCTCAGATTTATGTACGTACATTTTCATAGTCTATCTTTATCTTTGTCCATAGAAATACTCTTGCAACTGTAAGAGTGCATTTCACTATGTCAGACATCTCAGCGTAGTCGTGATCATCTAGCAGTTGTGCTTGCCCAGTTCACTATTATCGCTCCGACGCGACACCTGTTGGCCTCGCAGAAGAAACATCATTAATGGTGTTCAAGTGCTATGTAAATTGCACTGTTATATTTTCATGAAACAGTATTAGTTTTGTAAGCGGTACTTGTGAGTATAGTTTCCTCTTACGAAGAAAATTTAGCTGGTATTGTTTCCTCTTAATGGTGGCGTCAAAGTTGAAATTTACATTTTACACTGGACTACAAATAGTAAAAAACGATTGACTTACTCAAATGAAATAATTCACAGTGAAAAATAACACGACATGGGCTACGTAATCTAACATTTATGAACCAACAACGTTATATTTTGACTCTTTAAAAAATCGTAAAAGTACAGGAAAAAAGTTGTAAATTCAGAAATATTTAAAAATACAAAAGATCTTCGGTGTAAGTTTATTTTATGTTAGATTACGTAGGACATTTTGTGTTCATTCACTGTAAATTATATCGTTTTAGTAAATAAACTGGTTTTCATTATTTGAATTGCAGGATAACATGAAAATTTTGAATTTGGCGCACTGTTATGAGAAAACTATGTGAGCCACAATTGTTTCGTATTGGAAAACTATATCCAATAATACCGTCTACGATTCTAATACTATTTCGTAAAAATATAACATTTTGGTGAAAACATACTTTATCTCCTTTCAAGGCTGCCTACGTATGCGTTTGAAGCTCAGAATCGACGGAGCTATAAGGGTGACCCTGAAGCGCGCATCAAATGCCGCATCGCCCTAACGAGCCAAGCGCTGAACTAGCATGCAAGATTTCCGCCCATACATTTTTACTATGGATAGAGCCACGACTTTATAGCGAAAAGATTTTTGCAACACTTGTTTTCAATGTGCCATGTGCTCGTCTGTGATTTGATGATTTTACCCTCACTTGCCTTGGCAAATTACAGACTTAAGGAGTCACAATAATGTTATTCTGATTGGTGCAGTCGAACGAGAGACGTGTCTGAACAAAGACCGCTGCCAATAACCATGAAGCACAGCTGCCGATGTGCACGTGAGACACTGAAACAAAGTGAGGCAAAAATATTTTCGCAACAAAATCGTGGCCCTAACTATGGGACTTAAGCGTTGACCGTATAACTTTATTGGTGGAACGTCTGTAGTAAAGTTTAGTGCACGATTCTATCTCGTGTTTCAGATACATTCAGTTAGTACATTTTGAAGTACGGCTGACTTAAAAGCCTGCTTTAGCTATGTTGGAGGGCTGAGCAACAGCGTTTTAATGAGCACGGCGTCTTAACATGACATTCCGTTCTTGTCCGTGGTTTATTTTCGTACATTGTCACAATGGGCACATGTGGAATAGTTTCGTTGAAAAAACACATTTACGAACAGACAGCAACGCATTTAAATCGCGTGGTATACGGAGCTCTCAAGCCAGACTCTTTGAATCTAAACCTGATCAGCTATCTCGGCTTTCAAAGTTGAAACGCCTCGCAGCAGTAGTTTACACAGATGTTTTGCCCTAGTCAAATTAGCAGCCAATGGAGAGTGCATGACCATTTCTCCTACTGGCTTTTGTTCTGAACAGTGAAGAGAAGTGAGAGAGTTGAACGGCACTTTAACAACGGTATATTAAAAGCCGATGAGTAGAGTCCACGATTTTTCGCGAAAATAATTATGCAACAGTTTGTTTCAATGCCTTATGTGCACATATGTAGCCCTGCTTCACGGTAAGTGATTGGCTGTTCTTAACTCTCAGCGTCTAGGGTTCTACCCGCAAATCACAGACCTGTGGTGTCGCAGTAACCTTGTTCTTGTTGGCACAATCAAATGAGCCACGTCTGTGCAATAATACATTCTGCCAATAACCATGAAGCACATCATCATATGTGCACACAAGGCATTGAAACAAACTGTTGCAGAATTATTTTCGTGCAAAATCGGTGGCTCTACCGATGAGGGTGAACGAGATGAATGTTTGAAGAGATTTAAGCCAGCACTTAACGTCTAGGTTTATAGCGCTGGTGAGGGGTGACGTGACGTATGAAGCAGCGCTGGAATGAAGAAGCGGGGGAAACGGGAAACGGAAGATCCCCGAGAAAACCCGCCGTTCAGAGGCATCGTGAAGTGAGATGAAGGGACAGCACGACAACTATGCCCTAGTCAGGACATGAACCCAGGACCTCTCGCACCGTAGATCGATGCCGAACCAACTACGCTACGGAGGCCGGCTCCTGGATAGTGAGAAGTAACTTTCGGTGATCGAGATAGATGATTCCTAACTAGCTAAAACACGAGCTCTCAGTTCTCATGCCACTGCACCAAGCCATGTTTTATTATTATTAATTATTGCAACAACTCTCTTCCAGCACTTCCTAGATTCGTAGCATTTGTTTGAGCGAGCAAAAAATCGATAGAGCGCTAAGGGTTCTGCTGACCGTCATGTGTAATGCTGTGTCACCTGTACATGCAAGTCACTCAACTTGAGAACAGTGATTTACTGTTATTGTTTTCCCAATGAGACTTAAAAAAATGTGACCATATTACTTTGTTTGTGGGAAGTATGGTTTGAAATCCCGCGCAGATTTTTATATTTGCGTTAATTTTTTTCAAATACCGTTCTTATTTTCCTACAAGGCGCTCTACAAAATTATTTTTTACGCCCTTTTGAGAGGTTTTAAGTATTTTTCATACTAAAATACTGAACTTTTAAGTCCCAGTGACATATGTGAAGTATATGTACGTTTCGTAGATGTATGAGTATAATTATCGTTAAGTAGTTTTGCTTAAAAAAAAAAAAGAGAATAAACGCAACTCGACGCAACATATTTCAAGCGCTTGTAGAGAGGCCCGTAGTCCCTATAAACTGTTATTCAAAGATTTGCAACTAGTCTGTCTGGGTGCTCGTGTATTACGATACACACGATTCGGGATAAAGTGAGCACTAAAAATACCCCTGCAAAATTTCAATTTTCAGCCGATTTGTATTTTTCCGCTCGTAAGACCAACGAAGGGAAACGTCTAACATTTTTGGACACGTCACTTGATCTTTGCGCGTGTAAGGTAAATTGTGCAGTCCGCATAAACAGTTATATTTTGATAAATAAAAAGTTGATAATCTATGCAACATTCAAGCATATAGATTTCTGTTGATTTTATTTTAGTATTGTTATATTTATGAAAGAAAACGCAGAGAAATATTTTCGGCAAATCGCTGCCAACAATACAAGCAGTATGGCAACTATAGTTAATGTTGAATTATATGCAGTAACGCCTAGTGATATTTTTCAAATGTCAAACTGTTAGTGCTCACTTTATCCCGAACGACGATTAACGACAACTTCAGTTCCTTATCCCTTTACACTACGGCCTCGGATAGCATTTGAGATTACGGTGGCGGCACGTGCCAGCTACGACCCAGTTGTAGAGGCCTTCACTAGTATGATACGACGTAACCTCCCCTCTTCAAAGCCAGGCTCGTCAACTTATTTCAACTGGCAGCCAGCTTCTTCTACTGGTGCAGCCAGTGTAATGCTGACTACCCATATTGTAAAGTTGAAGAGGATGCCAGTGTAGACGGGGATTTTTACCCCCGGACACACCGGGACAGAATTGTCAATTGTCATATTTACTGCTTATAATACCCCAGCATTTTACGGCATCGCAAGCAAGTCACCGTATTTCCTTTCTATAATATATACCAAGCAATACAAAACGCACGACAGATACTTCACATAATTAGGAAATATCACAAAAATATTAAAATTCGACGTTATCTCCAGTAAGTTCTAGTATCTTTAGCTTACTATTTATGTATGATGTAATTTGTGACATGTGAGAACAATTTTGGTACAAATTACACATATTCTGTGCTAAAATTGAACAGATCTAACTGGGCCTGTTCAAGAGAGAAACGGTCAATCAAATAAACAATAGTCAGAGATGGTATAATCGCAAAAGTTTTTTGTACCACCATACCCTTGAAAACAATGTAGTTTCTTATTACATATTTGATTGGGTGATATACGTCTGACACAACCTAGCTATCTACAGACCAACGGAAGACATCAAGTATTACAATAACGGGATTCTTATTGACTCAGGTAGATGGGTTAACAACTCTATATACAAGTAAAAGTCAGTAATCTTTTGACAAGCTGAACTTACGTTGAATCTCGGAAAACAGTAAAATTTTCCCGCGATAACATTACTGGCTTTTACTTGTATGTAGAGTTGCTACCCCATTCGACTAAGCCAATAAGAATCCCGCTTTGTATTATTTGATGCCTGCTGTTAGTTTGTAAATAGCTTCGCTGAGTCCTATATATATCACCAAATCATAAATGTAACAAGAAATTGCAGTGCTTTGAAGAGTATGTTGTTATAGAACAAAAAATTTTCGCGATCTGCCATCATCTCTACGATAGACTTTATCGATGCAAAACCTCCATTGTTGTATGTACAGAGCACGTTGGAGCCCAGCTTAATCAGAATATTTAGAGCCGTATCTATAAACGGCTTTCAAATGACAACCAACTGCTCACCAATGCTTTCTCTATGGGGATAGCAGTTGGTTGTCATTCGAAAGCCGTTTATAGATACGGCCCTTAGAGTACTGTTACGATACAAAACAGTTTCCTTAAAATGTATCTGAGCCCTACCATTAACGCATGGAAGACAATTTCACCGTATCTACTTTCTTAACACTCATATACATCAGTATGGTAAGTTTACTAATATTTTTACAGTGCTTCTTATAGAAATTTCTTCTCAGATGTATTATAATCCTGACGCTGTTTGCTGCATTTGACAATGAAATATCTGTGCTGCGACGCGATTCAACTTCGAAAACTGAGATAGTTTTCACAAAAATGCCTGCAAACAGTATAGTTATGAAATAAGTCTAAACGTAGCGGAAGAAAGGAACAAATTTAACGTTTTCAGATTTGGTCAAGCAAAGTAATGATCGCTTCTATTTCGCGTTTCTTTTTCAGGGTAATTTGGTTGCTTTATGCTACAGCACTGTAATGTTCGTAACTGCTGGTTTACCGACCCACCTTTACTGCAGAAAACAAATGGGTACCTGTCAAGAATATTATTACAGAATTATTTTTTACCAATAAAAAGCTCTACCAAACTGGTATCACGCTGAAGACTGTGATTTCACATACATAAAAACAATAAATTTGTATTTTTAATTTTTTTTTTAAATTTTTAAAATTTAATTTTAAAATTCAGCAATTTTATTAAATACAAAATATTTTATTTTTTGTTTTTATATATGTTAAATCATAGCTTACAACATTGTTAAACACTGTGAAATTTTTCGGTTGGTACGTCAGTTGGTTTTAGTGGCGTACATAAAACCGTAAAGTACAAATTTTGACGTTTACGACTCACTACGAAAAAACTATGAGAGATAAAAAAATTTCCTAAGAGGTTGATCTAATCACAATTTATGTCTAAAATAAGAAAAAAATATCTGGTACAAATATAAAAATTAAAAAAGGCGTTGGAAACTGAGGAGAACCGCACCCTTAAGCCCATGTGCTACAATACACTATCCTGTCCAATGTATGCTGAAAGCTCCCACGTGACTGGTTAAGATCCCTGTACATCTGGCTCGTGAACTGTGTTGCAGCGTGTCAGCAGAAAGTTTTTAAAATTAATACTACTATATGTGTGTTCCGTGTTTTTATCTCCGAAAAGTAAATACATTTAAAATTGTTCTTTTCAATTTTTGTTTCCTGGATATCTCTCTTAGGAATATGGTTTCAAGGCACCTCAAAATGAATAAAAACGTTTTTTTCCTAACTGCTGTCACATAAACAACACCATGTGAAATCGTAAATAAAAAACAGAGAAACTTTCACTGGACTTCTGTGCACTTACGTAGCTTAAATAAAAAAGTGAGTCACCGCTTGAAACCACATAGGAAAAAGCCAACGAACAAAACACTGCAAGCCGTTTTCGCTCTCCGCGCTGACAGGCGATACGGCTGTTAACGCACGCCAGCATGTTTCCGTGCCTCAAATACAGCAATAAGCGCCTGCTGTACAGGTCTCTTAATAGAGCCTCGGTGCAGGCAGTTACGGTGATTTCTCTGGAATAACCTGTCCCACAATACTTCTTGCTACACAACTAAATAGGGGACGTTATTATCAATTTTTTGCTTCTAAATAATGAAGATGTAATTATAGTAAAGAAAAGGGAACGTATGATAATCATGTTTAATTTCAGATTAGAAGACGTATAAAAACACTTTCGTTAAATGTATGTCAACTGTAATTTTCGCTAAATGAGTTTGTTGACATCTGGTACCTTTAAATTTTCTTATTTATCAAATTAAAATCAACATAAATAACTAACTAAATGTCATTAGAAGTGTATAAGCACACTGGATAAAATGTCCATATTGCTTGAAATTCTCTATGGAAAATTGCACCCGACGGATTACCCAAATTTCCACGAAATCAACCAGCGCTCTACTAAACTTTCGACAGAAAAATCCACGCCAGCGGCTATAAAAAGTTTCCGCGAAACCTTCCATCGTGGCATACTCTCTTTAAGGTGTTGTGGCAAGTTATGAGTGTACAAGAGATAAATACGCCTTGTCGGTCGGAGCTCTGCTATAGACCGATCCCGTTTGTTTTGTTTTTAGTTCACATGATTTGAAATTGTAACGCCATTATAACAGAACAGCTTATTGTAATATTATCCTAATTTTCTCTCAAAGAGTATAAATAATGGATTACGAATTTTAGATTTTTGTTGAGTGTGTTTTTACTTATAAATGACACATTATTAAAAGCTTGAAAACATAAAATAATAGAGACACAGTTTGTATAACCTGTGTAAAATTATGTTGCATAACGTCAGTTAGTTTATGAGAAAATTAAACGTACGCGAATGTTTGTTTGCTAACTTACCTAAACAGAAGGACACATCTTAATATAAGCCTCTAAATAATGAGGTTAGAATTGTGATAAAGAATATTATATTTGAATAGTTGGATAAATTGAACACATATTTATTAATAACTAATTATCATAGTACGTAAAATATATTTGTTTAATCATACACGGTTAATTATTAGCTAACGTTAAAACCAATACTAATAACATTGCCAGACAGGACTGTAGGAAAGTCTTCTAATGTCATCTGAATAGGTAGTAAGAGCATAGAATGTTACATTCTAAAATGAAAAGAAAATTAGGTAGTGAAATGTGAGAACTGCAGTCGATGAACAAGAGCCTAGGATTTTTACGATGAAACACAAGACCAAGTGTATTCGCAATAAATAGGCGTTAATAGGACTCCGCCGACATGCATAGGCTAAATGGGTGTGAGATTAGACAAACACAGTGAGCATTGTATCTTCGGCCAGTACACAAGTTGTTTGGCGAGGGGTGTCGTGGGCGGTGCTTCTCTTAAGAGTGATAAATTATGTTTAGAATCAAAATTATATATTTTTACGAAAGTATTATAGACGATACTTGTGAGTACAATTTCCTCTTACGAAAACTATTTTTACTCGCACAGTTTTCTCATAACTGTGCTTGAAAGTCAAAATTTCTTGTTGCACTGCCATGTAAATAGTGAAAACCAGTTCACTTACTTAAACGAAATAAATCACAGTGAAATAATATCCCATGGGCTACGTAACCTAATATTAAAAACAATAGTCTCATAGTGAATAACATTTATGAATTTAAAAACTACTGAATTTATAACTTTTCCCTGAACTTTCGTAATTTCTTTGAGATTCAAAATGTTACGTTGTGCGGTTATAAATGTTAGTTTACGTATCTCATGGCCTATTATTTCACTGTAATTTTTTTTTCATTTAAGTGATTGAACTGGCTATCGCTATTTGCACGGCAGCGTAACATGCAAATTTCGACTTTGACGCACCGGTATGAGAAAACAATGACAGCTAAAATTGTTTCGTTATAGAAAACTGCACCCACAAGTACTGTCTACCGAACTAATATTATTTCATGAAAATAATTAATTTTGATTTGGTAACACTTGAACATCCGTAAGGAGGTTTAATTAAGTAACGAGTTTGGCTTGGGAAGTGCAAAATTTCAGTTTGATGCGTACACAGAGTCCACAACTCTTGTGTGTAAGTCACATGACCCTGAAATGCTTTGAAGGCTTTTAGGGATAACGTGATTGCTCGAGCGAACCTGGTAGCGAGAATGAGCAACCCAGCATGTTACTTCATACAGCCGCCTTCTTGGAGAGAGTGCGGGTGTAGTTGCGAGGAGAGGAAGCAGTATCGCCACCTAGAAGCTGTTGTTCGGTCCAGCTGGTAGCGACACTGCCGCCGCGGGCCCCGGGGCGTCGGCCGCTCGTTAGCGAGGATTGTTATCGCCACCACTGCAACCCCCGCCACACCCTCCGGTCATTCCCAACCCTCTCCCCGCCTCACGTCTATGTTTGCTGGCAAAACCTCCCGTGGGAAATTATATGGACGTTGAACCCGTCCCACACCACCACTGCTACGACCTCTCCCTTCCATTCTCAACTCAACCTTTACACATATGAACGCTTTGCATCTTGCGTCTCCGTCCACACGCGCTACCGGTCTTTATTCCAGGTAAAACCTGTCATATGCGTCAAGTGTGGATGCTTTTGTCAACAGCCCTACTATACTCTGTTTCACACGACTGTAATGAATTCCTACAACTCGGTGGTCATCTACCTTTGCATGACGGTTTACGTCAAATTGTAAAGAAAATGTACTATACACGTGGTGGTATTTATATCTCACACTTTATTTAGTTCGAAAAACGTAAAATGTCGAGCGACACTTGAGTTGAAGATATATTAACAAACAAGACTATAGTAATAATTTTAATTCCTTTGCGTGTGTGATAAGAAATCATTTTGATTTCACAATGTACAAACTTGGTTAGCGTCCACAAAACCCGGCTTCGCTTCCAACCTAACTCACGACATCAATCGGTGGGATTTCTAACTGCTGCGAGGGGCATAACCAAAGCAGTGTGCAAACAATGGTGTAATGTGCCTTTGTACCCCGCCGGTTGCAGTCAAAAGGTACCATAAATAAAAGTTTACCTATGTTACTAATGCACAAAGATATTTCACTTCATTTTATTTTCAGTATAGTTACATTCGAATAAGAAACACGTGAAACTACAATTGACAATTCGCTGACGACCGCTCGATGGGTGAGACAACAATTGTTAATGTCGAAGAGATGGATTACCGCCACTTCAATTACGAAAGGTGTCGGTCATGGCCTAAGTTACATAACTATCCCAGTTTTCTCCTGGGGTAGTTTCGGGAAACCACGGAAAGCCGAAATCAGGATACCAGGAACCGGAGGTTCGAACCCGGTTTCCCCCAAACGCAAGTCCAACGTGTTACCATTGCGCCACATCGTTCTATGTATTCATGTTTAAGTATGTGTAGTAACGGCCAGTGGGATTTCAAAGGTTCGTTTTTAGCGCTCACGTTATCCCGAAGGATCTATATAATCACACGTTATTCCCAGTAAAATGAGCACTTTGGAAGACACAGTTGCTTTGATTATGTCAATTTGCAACTTTCCGCTGCTTGGTAACATAAATATTAAGTAAAAAACATAACATGCATGTCACTGTGCTTTAAATTTGTCTTGGGCCTGACAATAAAAATATATAATTTAATATTATTTTTGTAAAGCCGATCTTAAAAAAAGTTCCTGTAGTAATCAGTTCTGGTACACCATGTCTAAAAATATTAAATTATATTTACTCAACAGGAAATATTTTTATACTTCCATTATTTCTCAGAAATTCATCTGCTATCACATGAAATTTCAACTAACAGTATAAACTGATAAATGCTGTGCTGCAGCACGTTTCATATTTATGAATAAGAAATAAAAATTAAATCATTGCCAGAAAATAATATCGTTCCTGTAAATTGTTGTGTGAAATACAGAGGTTTATTCCAGTATGAAACACCCCAGGACATATGGCGCTGTAACGCCATTCGTTTTCGTTTTTATGACGTGCGTAGATCCACATTTTCAGTTTTATAACGTTCCTCCCAGATATTTTTGAGGATTGTGCTGACAAATTACATGCTGCGCTCGTATTTTCACTGATGCTGTTCGCAGGAAAATGAAAAACCTCAAACGCTGTCTACTAACAACAAGAAGCAAATAAAGTGCCTTAATTTAACGAATCATGATCTGTCCTCAAACCAGTGGAACATCTTATTCAGAATGTCTGGAATACATTTCGTATTCTGTAGATACATAAAAATATTTAAATAGGTGTTTAATACACTACGCGTGTGTTTGTGTAGTTACAAATCAATATCGGTTGTTTAAGCACTTTTAATGTCCTCTCAATGTGTATCTACGACAAATAATATTTTATTGTGACATTTATACATTAATTTTTGAGAACAAAATATATCCGTTATGGTTTTGTTAGTCATGTGACAATGTCTATATCAAAAAGTAGCACAACGATCGAATCCCTTGGAATGTATCAACTTTACCATGAACAGCGTATAGAAATGGATAAAATAATAGCTTAAATATGTAAAGTTTAATATAACTAAGTCTATAATTCATCTGTTGCAGGAAGACTGACATTGTATAATTTATTCTCAATGTAATCTGATTGCAAATTTGAACGTCTTTAATAGCTTCACAGACATTTTCCGGCTCTCTTACACATTGCAACTTGAATTGTTTGAGTTTGTCCCAGAAAAATATAATTATAATCTCATTAAATGTCATATAGGTAGAGACTGGAAAAATTCGCGGGTTCACTAACCTGTAAGCTAGTCTCCAAGAATATATGTGAAATCGTGCAGACAGCAGCTATTTATTAGCTGCTCGCTGACAGTGAAATGGGCCTGCATTCAGTTACAGTTTTATTATTGGCTCAACTACTTCCAGGAAGTGTCGAGTATGTCAACGGCCAATTATGAACCTAATGCAGACATATAGTTGCTGGAACTCTAGCTTGCGCCTAAAAGAAAACGCCAATTTTTCAGGTCTCTACATATAGGGCCTAATACGTTTCGTCACTACTGAATTTGCTAACGGTTGAATAATTCATAGTGCTAATTACCACTACTAAGTTTCAAAATACTGCTGCCTTTAAAAACTAGGGAAGTAGGCTATTTTGGACGTATATGCCATTGCAGCAAATGGTGTCTCACTGAAAACCATAGTAGAGAAACAAACAGACAATTAAACAAACAAAAGGTTCGTTTGTTTACTTACCTGTTCTTTGTGTCTTCTCTTGTTTTCTGTGACACACCATTTTCTGCAATGGCGTATGTCCAAAATACTTATTTAGTTTGTAACTCGCCTCTATTTCAAGAATCGTTCAAAAATATCACTGCTTCATCATTTAGTTGTTCCAATGCGGATAATAGCAATATTTCTCCAGGAACAGTCTTCACTTTGCTTATTTTAGAATTAAAAATCTATTAGTAAATTTTGGTTTATTCAAGACATTCGTAAGTAAGAGTTAAATCATTAACACGTGAAATTAGATTTCATGTTACATACAAAGGGTGGCCTTTATATCCCCAATAAACATTACAAGACTTTATTGAAAATTTAGGCAAATAAGAAGAGAATGGGCCACGGCGATTAACAGCTTCGAGGTAAATATTACTGCAGTCAATAAATATTATGTACTTCCTTGCATAAATATACCAATCTGCGCCACTGTTAATTAAAAACTATTGAACGGCACATTAACTGGAACTAAATGTACGAAAAGTTTAATTTATTACACGCTCATTAAGCTAGACTTGATTCAAAGTACGTTTCGTTATCAGATAATACGATGACTTGTTACTACAATAATTAAATAGTAGGAAGTCACTTAAGTTTAATCAAAATACTATAAACGTTTTTGAGGGAATTACACAATGAGAATAATTAACACCTTGAAACCCATTTTTATCATATTTAGGCCTAACAATTATATCTGGTAAAACGTAGCTTGTAAGTACTTACGTTAAAAGAACATATTACACTCGTGTCATAAGCAAAATATTGGGTACTAAAAACTGAAATCTTTAAGTTAAAAGGTTTTGGTAACAATTAAAAATTATAAATTTCTAAAGAAAAGGGGGCTTGGTGGTCCACCCACACACACACGCACGCGCACACACACCTACACACACACACACACACACACACGATGCACACGACACACATACATATATATATATATATATATATATATATATATATATATATATATATTACAAATAAATATCAGACGTATAATACGCTAAAATGAGAATACGTGTAACATTGTTTAACTGTACAGTACATAATATGTACCACATTGCACGACAGGTAGTTAAAAACTTTAAAATAAATGTATGCATATGCTTTACTTGTTTACGTATAGTTGACTTGAAAAAGTTAAAGATATTTTATCAATTAAAAAAATATATGCACTTCGTTCTGTTAGAAATGATATCAAAATTGTAAAACTCTTAAACAAAAATAAAATTGAATGTTCATTAAACCTTTAAATGCTCATATATTACCATGTGAGTAATACCAGGTATTCGGTAAATAAATATAGTTTGGTTGTTTATAATACCTCATAATAATATATGTATAACGGTTTATGAAACTGTGAAATTAAACGTTGTTCTTTGTAAATATAAAATAAATATGCAGTTGTGGAAAAAGCAATCGTTTCGGTGTTTTTACAAGCAATGATAGTTAAGTTTAACATAACAATAATACTGCTGAAATTATGTAAATTTACGATTGTTAAAAGTATGTTGTATTTTTAAACATTGTTGACGTTATATCTTTATCGCTACCTGTGAATGAATTTAAATAGATAACGTTATAGAAGTTTTTTTTTAATGTAATAAAGTCCTAGCTCCATGTATCGCTCATGCAATAGAGTGACTTAGTAACTTATCTAAATGTTAAATGTTTAGCTGACGGTGTAAGCCATCTAATTTTTTAATTACAGGGTATTCACAATGTCTTGTTACCATCCTGCATGTAGTTTATGCGTATTGTTATGGTATTATGGTGTAATGGTATCTTGTGTTGTAACATAACCTTAAATATCCAGTGGATTTATGGCATGTATTGAGTTGTGTTGCAGACAAGGAATGTGAACCATGTGATACCAGCGAATACACCCTGGAACAGAGGATTGTTGTTAGTGCTTGGGTTCACGTCCTCATACTGGTTGCGTGCCGATTTCCAACAACGATTCCGCAAAGAGGCGCCAACAAAACAAACCCTTCTGCGTTGGGAACACAAACTCTTTGAAACGTGAAACATCAAAGTTAAGCCACGAACTGGAAGACCTTCAACCAGAGTGCAACAATGTCAGGAAGTAGAGGAACCAGTAATGAGATCACCAAAGAAGTCGCTCCGCAAACGATCAGCGGAGCTTGGAATATCGCGATCGAGACAGCATAAACACATGAAGAACGACCTGCATATTCACGCATATCGCCCCATGTTCATTAAAGAGTTATCAGACAATTATTTAGCCCGCAGACGGGATGCATGTGCGTTGCTTCTTCAGACTTTCGACACAATCCCAAAATGTGGAAAGGTCATTTTCAGTGATAAGTGTGCCATCTATCGGAGCTGTCGATCACGAAATGTTGTATTCTGGTGCAAGGAAAATCCACATTATGTCGAGGAATTGGAACATAATCCTCCACATGTCATGATATGGGCTGCAATGAACAATCGACATTTGTTTGGACCATATTTATTTGATGGAACAGTGAACCAGACAACTTATCTGGACATGCTGCGAACCTGGTTTGTGCCACAACTGGAGGAACTTGGTATTCTGAATGATGTGTGGTTCCAACATGATGGAGCGCCAGCCCATTATACCATCTCTGTTAGGGAATACCTGGCCGATGTCTTTCGGAATCGTTGGATTTGCCGAGGTTCAACAGTGCTACCTGCTCCACTTGAATGGCCACCTCGAAGCCAAGATCTCTCGACGTGTGATAATAGCCTCTGGGGCTTCATAAAGGAGTGTGCTGTACAGCAGCGCTGCGAAACCACATATGAAGTCAAAGAAGCAGTGAGACCTGCTTTTGCTCGTATCAGCCCGCAAAAGCTTCGGAAGATTTCTCACAGAACTTGGCGCAAAATTATTCTCTCCTATGAGAATGAAGGAGCCCAAACGGATCCACTGTATACTTAAGGTTGTTACAACACAAGGTTTCATAAAATCATAACACCATAACAATATGCATAAACTACATACAAGGGGGTAACAAGATATTATGGACACCTGTAGTTTGAAAAAGGTTACAAACATACATTTTGCCAACATTTTGAATTAGTCATTTTTAGTATTATTCGCATCCAAAGTGAAAATTATGGCATGAATTCTTTTTTATAATAATCTACCAAATTTTTTGTCATATTATACTTAATGTCTTAGTATCATAGATAAACTACAACCCATTAGATATTATTTGAAGAATCTATTAAAACGAAGCATAAAATGAATGACGCAGTAATCAAATTAATGTATTCGTTGAATACTAACAAATTATAAGCTTGCTCAAGGTAGGTGTAACGTCCCTCCCTTAAGTTTTGTAAAGCTGTAATTTTCAGAAGAGCCTATGCATAAATTAAAATACTGCTTTGTTACCAACAGCCTCCCGTATTATTGTTACTACTGTTTTATTTAAAATGACAGTGCAGAAACCATAGCACGAATTCTTCTTTATTAATATTTTCAGTTCCACCTTGGATACACGAAAATACCTCCTGTATGAAAAAAAACTGTGTTTAAGTATTAATATTTACAAAAGTTAATAAACAGTTAAAAACAAACTATAAGCCTATGTCACTACTATGTGGCTTCTCAAAGGCTTATGAAAAGATAATTTAAACTTATTTACACTTTCATTTTAAAACAGAATATCTGAATTCCAGCATGATTTTGTATCTGGAAAAAACATCAACCAATTTAATTAAATCTGTAAATTATACAACGTATGAAGTTATTTCCCGAAGATTAAAAGATGTAATCTATTTTGATCAAAGTGAGCGGCGTCGGAATGCGGGTGCGCAAACGAGAAATCCTCAAGAAAACCCGCCGACCAGCGGCATTGTTCGGCACGATACCCACAAGCGAAAGTCCAGGAACCGACCCCGCTAGGAATCGAACCGGGATCGCCTTTGTGTGTGGGGCCTTAGACATCATCGAGGCATAAATCCTACATACATGTATATTAAGCACCATACTGTATTATGCTGTAGTAAACAGATAATTGCAGTAAAATGTATTCAAAATTTTGTTCTAGTGCCTTTATAGCCGCATAACTCAAACTATGTATATTCACGAAAGATTACACACAAGCGTTTCGAGAATAAAGTACTATATTACTTAAAAAAAAAATACCTGTTTTGATGTACGTTAAATAAGTTTTGAACAAGTGACATCATGTTCGACAAACTGGCGATTCACCCTCGCTCTGCCGACAACCGTCTCATGGCTCTGTTGTCCACGGTACAAATGCCCTTTTTAACACTGTCATCCTATAATCAGCAGAGCAGATCACTTTGGCCGGTGCTTAATCACCCCCGAGTGACATCCGAAACGAGCAAACTAATTTGCGTTGACACGTACTAATGATGTATCTATCCATTAGTCGGATAGCTTGCAGGACTAATAGCATTATTTATTCCTGCTGTTTAGAGGAAGTGGATGAATTACTGCATGCTCGATCTGCAGCCCCATTTTATATGCGTTGTCTCTGGTCTCAGGTTGCCACGTTTCTTCGAAATGGAAGTAATTACATTTTCTGATTGACAAATTAGAAATGACACAATCTTTCTTTAAAACTGCTTACTTTATCTGCTGATTCTTTCACACAAAACATTTACTCGTGTATATCAAAATTTAAAATTTTAATATCAATTTTATTGTCTTAACAATTCATTGGAAATTTATTCAAAATGTGCGACATATTCATCTATAATAAATAACAGTTGAAAGCCGTACGATAAAAAATAGAACAAATGTTTTCAATCGTTTCAAAATACATTTGAACAGTTTATTATCACACACTTAGAAAGTTGTAAGAATATTAGTTTATTAAAATAAATACTCTACAATTATAGCTACTTTATAAAATACAGTTTCTATGAATTTAAACAACTAGGGGATTTCAAATAAGCACTCTGTAACAGTACACGTGTTACAGTTTCTTTCTGCGATCTTGGCAAATAGCATTGTATCTGAGTAATAGCGATAAATAAATGTAAACAACCAAATAATATTTGAGAAACATGCATTTTTCAGTTGATTTCGGTGATATTATATGTTGTTTTAATATTTTCTGTGGATACAGTTAGTCGGAGCTGTGTTTGGGGTGTTCTTGGAATGTAATATTACTGTGCTTCGAGGGAGTTTGAAATTAATCAGCCAGTGCTGCAGGCGGGTAAACCAGCATGTTTCCAGTTTAAATTCATCCGAATATCACAGACTAACTTTTCCTCTGAATTTTATGAACCGCAAAACAAATAATGAGAGGATACGATCCTTCAATTTCGGCGACTCTGCCAAGAGCTACGTTAAACTATAGAGAATAGTGAGTGGTTACAGTAAAAAAAACTGCAATAAATATCTGTGGAATTTTAGCATAGTTTCGAAAGCAGAAGAGGACGAATTGCTCAAATATTGAAAGAAAGCTTTAATGACTAAATCCATAACACGAGAAACAATATCTAACACGAGCACAGAAAATGGTATGTGTCAAGTAAGTGTGTACAATCGCAAATGTATTTTGTTTATTATGGTGAATGTCAATTATCAACATATATTTCATTTTCGTGATAACTTTTGACAGTGTCTTTGGTGTACGGAAGCACGCTGTTTTATGTATGTTTAGATAAATTACACATAACGAGCGTACAAGTACTCTTTATTAACGTGTTTACTACGATAATAATTCTGATTTCTTTTTCCTACTCTAGCATCAATGCAATCCTTAAAAGAACCATGACTTAGTTAACTACATTTTCTTTGTTCCTCTAGATTATAACATTATACCAAAGACGTATTTCGCAGCACGAAATTAAGAAGTCATACTATCACCCTCCCCCACACAAATGGCAATCTGGGTTCGATTCCTGATGAGGTCTCTCACGACTCTCATATATGGGGAACGTGGTGGGCGATGCAAAGAACAGAATTATAAACAGATAAAAACACCAGTTAACATAAACTGCATAGGAACATCTCATAATTCACTTTAAAGTGAACATTCCCCAACACTTATATCGATCGAAAAAATGTATTTATTGTAGATAAAGAAGAAAAGTTTAGAGAGTTGTGAAATGTTTACACTAGTTTTTAGGTACATGGAAGTATAAGTATTTAAAATAGCTCTTAGAAAATTGTAAGCAGTGCTCAGTTTATTCTGAACAACCTATAGAAACATATGACCGATATCGCAACAGCCAAAGTAGCTATGTCAAAGTAGCTAACGCATCTTAGTACGGCTCGTCGAGCTTGAGAATATAATCATCTGTTTGATAGTTTCACATGCACTATTCTTAGTGAACTAACTCTCGCATTTATTGCAAATATAGCTTACAAACATTTTACCTAAGTGGGGTTTACGTCTCATTGACAGCGATGCCATAAGATGTGGTTACACACTTCTTCCTGTATATGGACAGGAATTGGGAAGGGGATCGACTATTGTGTAAGAGAAAAAAATTCCAAGTATTTGCCTGGAATTATTTCGGGGAATCGCGCAAATCTGAAAACACAGCATGAACAAATATCATCAAAATCACGTGTGATAAAAACAAGTATTTTTTTACTCTAGTTATTCTTTCTGCTCAGATTGGATTAAAGTTGTTGATTTTGTTTTGAGAGAAAAACTCACGAGATTTAATTTCATTTGGCATATGTGGGTGGGCGTGTACGTGTGTGCTTCGGTGAACATATTTAATCGAGTAAAAACAATGCACATTTAAAGAACAAAGTTCTGAATTTCAGGGAAATTTATCTGAAATTCATCAACATACAAATATTAATATTTCATTTAAAACTCTAAATATAACCCTGAAATTAATTCACAGAAATAGATTAACGAAAAATAACTTTTAGCCGGAAGAACGTAGACTGAACTGCTTCTGGTCAACAATGAATTATCTCAGTTATTTTAACGTTTTTAACAGCGGAGTATGCAAATATTTTACTCTAAAATAAAATGATAAAACATTTTTGACATGTGACACTTTCAAGACTTTTGATAAAACTAAAATTTTCGTTATTTAGCAGCCTAATGATTTTACAAAATAAGGAGTTAAGGCTTTCGGTGCATTTGTGCGCAAGAGTGACTTAGATTTAAAGTACTCGTACACCAAAAACAATCGTCATTGTGACGTCATATATTGACCTGGCAGTAATTAAATTTTCGATTTAAACCAATTTGCTCTTATGCTTAAAATTACTCAGTTAATTACATTCATGATTTGCAAAACGGAAATAATTTTATTTAACTGGAAACTGGTAAAAGAATTTTAGTGGAAATATGTGTCGCTTTGTCTTTGATTGAATGAATGTGTGTTTAATAACTGTACTTGAATGTCTTAAATAAGCTCACCTGCAGTTAAAGAAAAAATTATATTTTGTTTAATGATTATTTAGTAATTTGGTTATTCATTCAGTTTGAAGTAACGGTTCAAAGAACTTTCGTTATTTTTCAATCAAATCAATATTGAAAATAGCACGAATAAATTTATCTTAGCGCCTCCAGCTGAACGATCCAAACAATATAGACGATTGAACTGAAAGTAATTATTGCATATAAACATGCATATCAAGGCAGTGCCGTAGTAAGTAATTAAGCAAATCCTTCGTACCATCCGATATACTGACAGTAAATTAAAAATTTTTATACAAAACAGGAGATGTTCAAAGAAACATAACTGACATTACTAAGTTAATAAATGTCAAAAGCTTACTTTCTCAATTAGTCAGTTTTATCGATATTTTAAAGCAAACGTTTTCGCGGAACATTCTTTACATATAATTAAAATAATATTATATTTAGAACAACAACTAATGTTGACTAATTGAATGGAAAGGGGAAAGAAATTTTAAATACTTCAGTTTTATGCAGGAACACAATGGTAATCTCATACTGTACAGTTTGATAACTTATAAGAGATTATGCAATATGAACACAAGTGGCAGCACAGTGCACTAATATTTATATTCTAACCCACGACTTCGTAGCTAATTGAGGACTTAACATTCAAAAAGTGATAAGTACCATTTTCGACAAAAATGAGTTAGGTACATAGAAATGTGCCAAAACATTAGGTCGAAGACATACCTAAAGTGCTATCTCCTAATGATATTCATGCGCGCCGTACATTAGCACAATACAATTAGTTGGTTGGAGTAACATCAACGAGTTCTAGTTCATTGAATATATATATTTATTGATGTTCATAAGTGTTTTGTATTAATAACTTTTCAGTTGCTCCTGTGTACTACTATCCTATTGTAAGAAATATGTGAATGCATTTGGATAATACCTTGTCCATTTGTTTGCCACAATATACTGTTTCGTCATTATCTCGAAACTTACCATTTGGCACTTAGCCCCTCATGAATGTTAAGTCCTCAATTACACCAATAAAATAGTCACATATAGTAATAATTATTGTGTAGATTCTTACCTTTAATTGGCTCTAGGCTATAATAACTAAATAGATAATTTATAAACAATGACGATTTAAGAATAAGTCTGTCAAATTGAGCCTTACCATTAAACGAGCGTAACTCGGTTGAGATGCAATGTGGGTTGCTATTGTCTCTCCCCATGCCCTTCAACTTTGTGGCTATATAAAGTCAGAAATATGTCTATCTGAAGCTTACTTTACTATACCTTCACAAGCAAGGGAAAATTAAGTACATTTACGAATTGGTTATTACTCGGTCCAATAACATAGCAACAAACAGCATTCTTTCCCTGGGAAAGTCTCACAATATCAACAGTATTAAATATTATAAAATTAAATTTTACCCCTAACTTAGTAGAGAGCTAAATAAGATCAAAGCACTGAACTAAAGATGTAACGATTTATGAAGTATAAACGTAACGGTTTCCACTGTACTTACGCTGTATTTTAAACTCTCTCCGTTATTCAGTTAAAAATAAAGTAAGTTTGTATTAACTATTGTAAAATAAAAAATAATAATGTTTACATTATTATTTATGCACTCTATTACTTGCGTGCCTATTGCACAAAACACGAAAGTTTCATTAGAGTAGGAAATGTGCGATATGCCGCTCTTTACCGTAATGGGATTGTACGTTTAATAAACGTGACCCCTGCACGCAAGCCGGTCTGCGAACACACCAGCGCTGCGGGTTGCCTCGGTGACAAATGGCAGGCAGAAACTGCTACTGTGTGTGTGTGTGTGTTGAAGAGGAACGTTCTCTTGGTCACCTAGGCCATTACATTCGTACTTAACAAATACATGTTTTGATATTAATATATTTTATTGTATTGATCTTAATATATAAAATTAAGTGTCCTGACACACTCATTCACTCACTCACTCACCACTCACTCACTCACTCACTCACTCATCAACGCACAGCCCAAACCGCTAGACCTAGAACCGTGAAATTTTAAGGGTAGCTTCCCCTTGCCCCGTAGGCACCCACTAAGAATGGATTTTTCGAAATTCAACATTTAAGGGGGTGAAAAGACCTTAAATATGTTTCCGATTAACTACCGATATCTTTCGAATCCTTCGGGATAAAGAGTTGGTACTCATCTCAAATGTTGCTTACGTAAATACCGAAAAAGCAGTTTTAGAATTTTTCCAAATTCGATCCGTAAGCAGTAAAAAAGCAGCAAAATGTGTTTTTTTATGAATATTCTATATCTTTGAAACACAATTGGCTATCGTGGTAATTTTTACTTAAACGGGTAACGTATAGAAATGTCTATGACAGGATTCCAAGACGTTTCAAAATGCTTTAACTACGGGGGTGAAAATACGTGAAATGTGTTTTCGATTATGTCTCCATATCTATCGGACCAATCGAGATATCGAAGTGCTCTTCGCTTTAAATTGATACTTTTGTAAATATCCCAAGTACCAATAAAACATATTTTCTGAATTCGGCCCTAAAGAGGTTAAAAAAGGGTAAAATGTGTTTCCGATCCACTGTATATACCATTGATTTTTATATGGTAACGTTATTTTAGTTCAATATTGATGCTTACCCAAATTCCTGAAAAGTAATTTAAGGGATTTTCGAAATTCGCCCCCTAAGGAGGTGAAAAGGGGCGAAAAGGTGTGAAAAGAGTTTTCAATTAATCGTCGATATATCTTGAACCCAGCGGGATATCGTCGAGTTTTTCACGTTCAAGAGACACCAGTAAAGTAGACAATTAAAGGTTTTTCGAAATTCTGTCTCTTAAGTGGTGAAATGACCTGTAATGTGTTTCAGATAAATCTTCGATATCTATCGAACCCGTCGAGATAAACAGTTAGTTTTTGTTTCAGAATGATGATTACAAAAATTATCGCAAAATTGTTTTTAGATTTTTCGAAATCCTAAATTTCAGGACTGTGCAGGGTCATATATGTTTTTAAACATATGATCGAGTTTGATTCGACTGAACGGACTACCGTCGTGATTTGCACTTCAATTGTATACTTATACAAATTAATAGAATGTGAAGTTAGAGTATTTCGAAATTCGACCTCCAGAAGGGTAAAAAAGCGCAAAATTTGTTTTCCATCAACCCATAATATCTATATAACCAGTAGAGACATTGGGGTGTTGTTCGCATCAAAGCGATGCTTACTTAAGTATTTAAAAATTACATGTATTTTTATTTTTTTTTTATTTTTACGAGATCACTTGATTGTTTAGAGTAAAACTAAGTTTGTGAACTTTCAAGGCAGATGATCCAAAAAAACAAGTACGACCAGCGAGAAATAAATGATATAGGAGTTCACGCTACAGAAACGTATCGAGACGTGGTATTGTACAATCTCTGTGAGCCCAGGACATGTATATGTTTTTTAAAAGTTAAATTTGTTTTAATGAATTATTTAGACGTTACGTGACGCAGTTGTTTGTAGCTTAGGTCTACATTCCGGGAGGATCTGGGCTCGCATTCCGTTAAATGCTGCGTGCGAACGTTAAATTCTGACACACAAAAACTGCAAAGCAGATCCAATTAGTGCAGTTTGCATGTATGGATTATGCAGCTCACTTTCCACTTAGATCTCTCGGCAACATCAGCTTACAATATATTATCTCAGTAATCCCAAGCTTGGGGCACCAAATACGTTTCCGCGAAACCTTTTCCCACCAAAATTTCCTAAGGATATTAAACTTTAAGTGAATCTTTTGAAAATATGTAACAGAAGACACCGTCACAAATGGTTATGCACAGGGAAAATCAGTCGTTTTTAATTCGACCAACCTCTTACATTTTAGAGCCAATAATTACCGCACAACATCCACTTTGCAGTGCTGTAAATAAGACCCAGGTGAAGTCGCTGTTAGTGACAGGGACAAACTTAAGTCTGCTTTTCGCCTGGACAGCTATAGCTACTGCTGCAGCGTTAGCTCAACTTGCAGGTTTGTCATTCTAAAACTTGATGACTGAAGTACCAATCTGGTGTACAAAGTGTTATATTCAAATAATGGACATATTATCAGTTATGAATAATACTCGTGAGCAAAGCCGCAGGGGACTGCTTGTACAATTATAAACGCGTTTAATTATTTCATACATTTGTCATTAAAATTTCCCAAATTTAAATATTCTTGATAAAATGGCAAGGGGGTGGATGTTTGATTTCATTAAAATAACTCAGTTAAACAACACATTAATTATATTTTTACACTTAATCATTTAACAATTTTATTACAGTTACTTTTTTAAACACAACTTGAATTATCTTACTAAAATATAATACTTGAGAGAGAGAGAGAGAGAGAGAGAGAGAGCAATTTTCTATCATCTTTTAACATGCCAGATTTTGCTTTGACGTACTTCTTTGGGATATCACGTGAAATGTTCAAACTGACAAATATTAAAGTGCATTACATTTTGTACTTTTTAGTTACGTTCGCGTGTGCTATACAAAAACAATAAAAATTTATGGTAATTACTACCTCAATGATACATTATTTTAGTTAACTGTAAATTATTTCAATCACACATTTTGAAATTGAATTGAAATAGTTTACAGTCTCGAATGAAATAAAAATGCATAATATATGGCAGTACAGAGGAATAATATTTTCTAATGTAATCATAGTTAGTAAAATATACTATATGGCTCTTAAAACACCTCATAGATAAAGTCTGTACTACCTCGCTGTTGGATGCAGGTTGGCAGATCCTATTTTGTGTTTCATGGTTACTCGTTTTATTCATCACGTAAAGTGATGAATTTTTTGCCAACAGTGCCAATTTTGATGTAAAAATTATCTTACACTATGAGCAACACACTCGGCAATTCTGAAAAGAAATCAGTAATGTGAAGTATTTTGATGTGTGTGGAGCACGGGAGGAGTTAGGCTGGGATTACGATGACTTCACTTTCACTTTACTTGCACTTTAACTCAAGACGGTGACACCTTGACGAAATCACATTTGAACGGGACCTGACACGATCACGTCACTTCATACTTACGTTCGCTTTCACGTAACAGAGAGCTTGTCAGTGGTAAGTTTTTACGTTAAAGTGATTCATTAAGTTATATAACGTGATCGTCTGGGCACAAATCAGATTTCGGAAGAATGTATGTTTTCTGTTATGTCATGTTATTTTTACTGTATTATTGCTTATTTTTGTGTGTTTGTTTTTCTTCTTGGTGCCGTGCATAATTTGAAAGATTAAGCCCAATAGCTTTGATTGCTTTTATTAGTTTACAAATAATTTCACAGAACTGCTTAGGCCTTAATGTAAAGACCAAACAATAACTGGTTGTATGATGCTATATTCGTACCTAGCCAACACAACCATCAAGAATCTTTCAGGCTTACACCGTTAACATGGTAAAACTACGATATTTACTCCAATTGCAGTATGCATGAGACCCTAAGCTTGCAAACTACTTATTTAACAGAATTTAAAGTTTGGAGTAAAAGGTTGGAATTAACATTTTGTTGTTATGTGCCTACCTCTATGATAACTATCTCAACGCATCCTAATATAAGATTCCGAATAAACTGTTAATTTCCATGCTAAGTTGAAACTAATACTGGAATAACAATATATACTAAAGACTACTCAAGCTGCTTTGTAAATAAATATTGTTACGAAATGCTACTTCTGCTAGGCCTTCCTAGCGGACGTATTTTAATAAAAGTCTGATTTTACATAATTTAATCACTGGAAGTATTTGTGTGCCCCGCTGTTTTATTTAGCATACTTTACATTTTTCTCACCCAAAGAAATCTTGGAACTAATAACAGTATAGTTTATACAAACAACATCAGGGTTTCACTTGGCCTGTAATTAGCAATATAACCTACAATTGCCTTGAACAAGTCTCGTGTGTCACAGTTTCGTTGGGAATTACTGTGATTAAGAATTATAATTTCCTCAACAAGGTGTAAAAAAATCACAATAGATTTGTGTATTATTCTATTCGCTATTAATTCCAAGGCTCTCTAATCTCAATTCAATATTTTTCACTGGATGCTTATGGCTTATGCGGAGGAACGTAATATCTCACGTCAATCAAACACGTCTTGCGTACACATGAACGTGATAAAGAAGTAAGTGATACGTGAACTGAAGTTGTCATAATCCCGGGCGTTGGAACGGTGATTTAACGTTACAAAATGCTTATGACTGGATTTATTTACTTGGACATACTCCATTGCGAAGTAAATGACTGTCAAAAGAAAACTAAAAATAAGACAAGAAAACATAAATAAGCAGAGTATGCTTTAGTCACCAGAATACATACACAACATGAAATTGCAAAACTGGAATCTGGTCAGATAAAACAAGGAACAAACAGAAAATAAAAGAAATAACAAAATTATAAAAATGGCTAAGTTGGCATGCGACACAACGATGAGACGAAACTAAAACTCAAACAAAAATACAGCAAACAACACAACGATGAGACAAAACAAAACACAAAGATGTCGGACACAAACAGAAAAAAACAACAAACGACACAAATTATGAGACGAAACAAAACACAGTAGTTTTCCAAACAGTCAGTATTAATGACGTTTCGGGAAATGGAATCTGTTCCCGTCATCAGGTAGACACACGGGGTTCAGGAACACGAGTGCGACTGATCATAACAAAATGCTTATGTTCGTCGAAATATTTAGTGACACACAACGTACACGTTTACCCAATGTTCCTGGTTGCATCACATAACCCATACTTGTGCACTTGATCGCAACGTTGCCTGGATGTTTCAATGAAACCTTTAACTCTCAAGCACGCCACGTGTACGTACTGACACGTACGTGGTAAATACAATGTGACGTGATCTTAAAGTTCCTGGCACCTTGCGGTTCTGTATCTGTTATCACAGCTACTGGAATCCAAATATGAACAAGTTGCGTTAAAGTGCAATGTAATAACAGTTTCATCAGTATTGTTTGCTTGTTTACTGGTCAGAAAAAATTTTAATGGGCTTGAGTCACCAAAGTTTTACGTAGGTTTCGCCGACAATACCTGATTTTTCACCATCCAATCTTAATTATTTGTTAGAGGGGGCGTGTTTGAGGGTTAAATCGCAGTTTATGATATCTGCTTGGAAGATTCGATGTTTCTTGGGCTATAAAATGAATGCTGTTCGAGGCAAGACGTTGCTATGGCCCTCTTTAATTTCTTTCCGCACTGGTTGAGGTGAACACAACAATGGAACCAAGTAGACGAAAAGTCATAGAGTTTACAATCAGTTGCACTTCATAGGATTACGGAATCTAGGAAAGAATTGAAACGTTTCAACGAAATTATAGCTAGTAAGTTGACGTCCCTAAACCTTAAATTTAGCAATTTTTTATTCAAACCTGCTTGTTCGAAGAGGTTAATTCGGTGGTCAATGGGAGAAAGTGACAGGTCTTGATGAGCCCGTGATAGCGTGTTCTTGATCAGAGGCGACACTGGAGCAGCGACGAAATGAAGGAGTGGGACTGTTTCAAGAAAACTGACCGTTCAGCGATAACTTCCGTCTTGTTTCCCACAAGTAAAAATGAGGAACGACTCCACCGGTAATTGAACACAAACCGCCAATTTGAACAGTTAGTCTGACTGCTACTTACTATAAAACCTCTGGTGTTGTTGGTGTTTGAGTTGGTGTTGGTGTTTGAGTTGGTGTTGGTTACGAAAGCATTTCAACTCTCATTTTCGGTGATTATGGTTGGTGGCGTAGTAAAGTTAAAAATATTACGTTTAAGTACAACCGACCAATAAAATTGCAGTATACGGATTAGTTATGTTTAATGCTAACATGAAAATATAATTGAGGCCATTTATAATGTTTTTGAACACAAGGCATAAGACTCAAATACGGGTCTAAAATATTTCATGAAATTATTTCAGCCACCTATAACTATGTGATATACAACCGTATATTGTGTCACCGCACGCTTCGCTCACCAACAGTAACCGTCAGTTGTGCCAGAGTTCTAACAGACACCTATGACCTGAGGAACGAGTGAAATGTATTTCAAGGAAACGTCCAGTTTGAGAAGCGTCGCTCAGGCACTGTCGTTTAAGAGAGATACATGGTCGACAATTTGAAATATTTTATTTTGTGACAACTTTTTTTTGGATAAATTTATGAAACTTTAACGTAACTATCAAATAGAATACATATTTATAGAATTTTAGACGTAATGAATTTACGTTTGCCGTTACTGTTGTTACAGATGCCATTGCAGTTAAGGAATAAATAAGAATTTTGGAACTGCAATTTGACGTGTAACGACATAAAGTGTTCTTAAATTCTATAAATATGTAGTATATTCTGCGTTTAGGCTAATGTTCCATACATTTATCCACAACAAAAGTTGTGACACAATACAAAAATTCACGTTGTCGTCGATTTCTTTCTTAAACCGTAGAGCTCAACAGCTCTACTCAATGGAGCCGAGGCCACGCGGGGTAGTAAAGTGTAAAGACAGCTCTCCAAAAGGACAGAAGTAGAAAGTCAAGTCCGGGCTGTAAGAAGACGGTGACCCTAGAGACGTGGTCCGGGGCGAGGTACGTGCAAGGCCCCTGGGAGAACTACGAGACAGCCACACATACCAGACACTGCGACACCCAGTCACACTAGTGACGTCAGAACAACGCCCCTAGGAGGCCCACACTGTCCACTTGTATGACAAGTAGTACATGAGTGGGCGGACTGGGACTAGTGCCCGGGCAGCATGTCAAATGTATGCAGGTTGGCCCCACAATGTCTAGACAGTTAGGACATAGAAAAAATATCTACCTTGAAGAAGCTAATTACATTTAAAATTCAAGTGTTATCAAGTTTCGGCTGAGAAAAAAAGCCATAAAAGGTATTTGGTAATGTAAATCTAGAGTGCATGTAATTGACATTTTCATAAGTATGTCAACGGTTTTAAATTTAACTGAATTGACGAGTTAAATTTAATACACACTTTTTAAGCACAGGTTTTTTGCGTAACTAAATAGTTCAAAATTTTATATAATAGAGAAAAATTAATATTGCGTCAGTATTCCCTATGCTTCTACCCAATATTTTTATATTTTATTAAAATATAATTCCGAATATATATATATGTATGTATATAGGATCGGGAGAGGAAAGTCCACATCCGTCTCCTTACAAAGTTATCTGACTCCAGTACTGAAGACAAGTAAACATTTCTACCAAAGATGCATGCAAGAAAGTTTCGACACCTTGGAAGGGTTTCAATACAATGTGTTCGTAATTTACATATGAAGTAAACACGCAATATGTGCAAGGCTTTGGATTACTCACGTACATAAATGAATGTATATGTATATAAATACATATCTGAGGATTGTCACGTAATGCATGTTATATATATATATATATATATATATATATATATATATATATAAATTAAGTCAAATATTTATTTAGAACTATTGTCTTCGTTGCGTTTTCAATTGTTAGTATCTCTTAGAAATAATGGGTGAGAGTTTACTGTATAAATACTTTACAGAAAATAATTATTTAGTGAAGCTACGATAAGCCTACGTGTTATAGTTTGTATTAGCTTTCGTTTTGACGTATCTCATAAATACGCGTTGTGTAAATAATAGCACTATTGCTAATTGTAATACTTAACTGTTACACAGATAATAGCACAACAAACTGCAATATCTGTACTTTATAGTTACTGACGACTACACCAAACTCTTATGCGACACTCTTAAACATTTACAATAGAAATCAACATTTTCCTTACCAATTATTAATTGAAAACCAAAAAAATCACTACAAAATAAATTATCACAATTAGGCAATAGAATGATAAAGAAACATCAGTTTTAAGATCTTTACATAATGAACTGACCAAGCGTACGTACACACATCTTCTATGATTTAGCCCAAAATTAAATTTTAATTGTACATTAATGCATAGAGATTTGGATGAAAGTTTTGCAGAATAAAGTGTTTTGCGTAGGAACTCACAATAAACTAAAATTATGTTATAAACATCAAACACGTTAACTTCTGACTTTACTCACTTTGTTTTTAAACGTGGGAGATGAAAAATGAAGCCTAATACGCAATAACCTCAATATATTCAAATAAGTGATTTATTTCACCTCCACTTTAACTCCCTTATAAATTATACAACATAATGTTGGTGTTACACTTGTGTATAGAAACTTTAGGGGAAATTACTGCTGTCCATAGTGAGTAGATTTACATTTACTCATAAAAACATAAAGCCCAGCATTATTGCGTAGGGCCGTAGATATTTTAAAAACATTTCCGAAAATATGGAATATGAAGCGCAGTAATCCAGTAAAAAGTACTTGCATAATTGTAACGACAAAGTGTTAAAGTACATTTTAAAAAAATATTAAAAATTATTTGAAGATGGCTGGTACACTGCTGCATTTAATTTACAGTATTTTCCTACTATAGGAATTCATGGAGACAGCAACATTTTTAACATTTCATACTCTAAATGTTAGTCTACTACACCATTTTACATTGTTACATAAAAATTATGCTACTTCCCTGTTATCTTACATTTTTTAGAGTACAACGAATATTGTGTTGTTTCTTATATTACATCAAATGCCAGATAATATGGATATAGTTTCTTGTCGACCAGTGTAAAAAGGTGTAGTATACAAACATTTAGAGCATGAAATGTCAAAAACATTTAAACTTTCTCAGGAATGCTTTTAGCGTGGAAATTATTGTAATTTTAAGATGGCCGTCCAACATCCCTTTAACCATCTACAAGATATTTCAGTGTTTACCTATATTCAACAATATTTTCTCTTCGACAGTAATGTTCTCCTCAAGACACGAACTCAACAAAAACTGTAACTATGATTTGCGGGTTATCGAGTAACTGTTATTGATACAGAATATACACAACTAAAATCATGAATTTTCTGCCCGTATAAAATGTTATTGTATACGAAGCACTCGTGTTAGGCTTGCATTCAATGCCTATGCCTGTCTCCATTTCATCTTTTTTTCAATGCAACATTTTCTTCGAAAAATGGTACATTTTACGCCAAAACATAAATGTTTGTTATACTGCATTGTCGTACTGAGAAATAATCAAAAAATCCCAAACTATCCCGAGAGACTGCCTTGCAGTAACGATAATATAACTCGGAATAATTCACTTCCTCCTCACATGATATTATCTGCCGTTTAATGATTGGTCAAAAATTTTCTATGATGGTACATGTAATGACAAACTCAGAATAACACCTTTCCTACGAAAGTAATGATTACTACAACGCTCTACAGAGGTTGATCCGCAACTCAATACACATACTTGTGCAGCGAGTTCAGCAACCCACTGAGCCAATCTACCTTATTTATATTAAAGCAGATTGTGTAACCCCATCCAGAGTTACAGATTAACACATGCAAAATATCACGTTTCAATTTCAAAATAATTTTAACATCCGCAAACCTTTCGCGCAGTTTTTCGGGTAGTAAAATTTTTTTTCAAATCAAAACGCGAGAATTCTTAAAATTCGGTTATTATAGATACCTAGATATTAACATATTGAACATAATAAAAATAACAATTTTCAATTATTTTTGTAGATTTTGTGGTTTCAAGCCCTAAATTTTCTAAAAACTGTTTCCGCATAGTGCTATACAAATAAACGTCTGCTGATAAAATATATACTTGGCAAAAATCTCATTGAATTTTGATGAGTAGTTCAGATTTTATCAACGATTGAGTATTCCATTTGTCCGCTTGACATCGTACCTTTCCATACTCCTCAACACAACTAACGCTCGCAATATGTTTCACAGTTACAGGAAATAAACAGAACAGGAACAGAGCTGAGGACTGTGACGCACAGACCATAAAGGGATGTCTGTGTAATAAACAGCGATTATGCACGCACGATTCCCGGCCGCGGAAGCTGGCTTTGTACCGCAATGCTTGACCTACGTCGTCAGTTTTATTATTCCTAGCTGAAAACAAGTGGCATGTATACAGGTGTATAAATATTTTACCACGTCGCTCGATGTTCCGTCCTGGAAGTGTTTTATTATTCAAGAAGGCATGTTGGTCCGCGTCGTGTGTCTGTACCCTCTTCCTTCGTCGACACCTCTCACTTGTCTGCTCCAGCTTTACCCCTCCAGCATTACACCGAGAACAACCTCGTATTTTCACGGCTGAATCGCTAACTTGCTGATCATTTGTGGTTTTTGAAACGAAACCTTTACAGTTACTAACTAGCGTCAAAATGTTGACTGCATTAGAGCGGAAATTTTAAAGTTGACATTTTCTGTATTATTACAAACGAAGAAACGAATATACAGAAAATTAACTCATTGTATGGAAAAAAATCAAGGAAATTAATAACATTGTTTTGATGCTGTAAATTATACTTGACCTCAGAATATAGAAGTTAAAGTTAATAGAGTACCGCATACGTCTTAAATATTGGATTCTCGTAATTTAATTTAATATGCTTTACCGTTACAGTACCTAAATAATTAATTATTTTAAAACTTTCTTAAAAAGACGAATTGTTGTTCCTTGTTTCATATAAATGTACACGAATAACAAAATGTAGTAACCAAAAACATGTTACTTATCTCCGGACTTAAGTATAGCCAAACATGGAAATGGTTTGCTTTGCGTCTACAACCAACGGAGTAATCACAAGGGTGAAACCACCGGATTCACTGAATTAGTGGCAAATAATACCGCAACAAAATGACTACTATCACTTATATAGCTCAAGTTTATACTGGATGACCACGAGGAGCATTGTCATTATGAATGTGCTATAAAAGGGAGGGTGTACACATGACAGTGGTTGAACGCATGTACCAGTGTTCGTAGAGGGATGTCATTACGTTAACATGGCGAAAATAACAGCAGGGAGGTAACGTCCATCTTTCCTGATGCAATGTTCTATTCTGGTCACGAATTTCCTCCACACTCGTTCCAGAGTCTCCACACTGATGAGTTCCACTTCCCTGCATCGTACACAAACATGCGGTGTTCAACCGACCACTCCTCCATTCCTACTAACATGGCAATATGTTACACAGTGACTGCCCATGCTCTCTTCCTTACATGTTTCCGCTTCCTTTTATTCAGTCCATTTCACAATGACAATATTTCTCGTGGTTATCCTGTACATAAACAAAATACATCAATTTCTGTCTTTTTTACGATAAAATATATACTTTTCATTGAAAATTGTTGTTTAAGCGACTCAATGTTAAACGTATCTTAGTTTCATAACACAGTTCAATGTTAAAGTACTCGCCTCACATCCGCGATGTCCCGGGCTGCGTTGACTAATATTTTTCACAGTTTCCTAAATTACTCAAGAAACGTTTGGTATTTTAACATGCATTTACAGTTTCCAGAATATATTTTTAGTCGCATATTGTATTCAAGATGTTATGGGACTGAAGATTGCCGATGTTTAAGACATTTGCTGTCGCTTGCCACTGCTGCAGTGTTACGTCTATAATTTGACGAGGTAAAGTTTAATATAGACGTTTTGTTCCCGAAATTGTTGATTCTTTTAAACTTCGAAAATTGTACAAATTGTTCTGGAGGAAACACAAAAGGGATGCAATGCAAATGTACAAGAACCGGCACTCAGAAACCTATCGTATACAGAAGTTACTTCGCTGGTATTTATAATAACCTTCAATTAACGATATCTGCTATCGATCACTTGTGTATTTGAGAATCCTATACAGTTGGTGCATGATCATTGTTGCAACGTGTTAGGAAAAAGCTTTTCTAAGAAATACTATTATACGACCGTTCGATGTCTTTATCTACGAGAAAAAAAATACATTTAAACTAAGCTTCACTGTTTTTGTTCTTTAGATATCATACTTAGGAACATGATTACAGGGCACCTCAAGATGGCCAGAAACTACTTAGTCAGAACGCTGTCACGTAAAAAATAACAACTGGAAAAGTGAATCGAAAATAGAGAAGCATGCGCTGGAATTTACTTTACATTTTTCATAAATAAAAAAAATGTACGGTCACCGGTGCAAGTCTCACAGGGAAAAGCCAACGACATAAACACTGTACGCTGTTTTACCCACCGCGCTTAAAGGCGACACAGTTACTGGCGCAAGTCACTGAACAAGCGTGCAGTATTCTAAAGGGTAGAAAGTCTGTACAAAATATTCCGTGGTCACACTAAATTGCATGCAATATTAGCGATAAAGGTATACGTTACTGTACCTATTTAAAGCTTTAGCAAAATGGTACTTACACATAAAATAGAGCACGAAAATAACATGTTACTGCCAGTTTAGATTGTAAGAAATTAAAGTTTTTATTTTAGGTAAATATAGGACCTGAATTGGGTACACAAATCGATAAAGTTATTTTAATGCTGTTTCTAAGCAGATAGCATTATGTAAGTTGAGTAGTTTCTGGAATAAAATTCTATCTACTAAACCTCTGATGCCTTGGCAGACAGCTCAAAATAAATTAATACTTAAACAAGTCTACTGGCAAGTCTGTGAGTTATTTGTGAATAATTAAGTCTCCATAACTGAGTGCTAACTCGTCAACCAGCCACCTCTGTGTATCACGCGCGAGTCTAGGATCTAACAACCTTTTCCAACCAAAACAGTTACTGTGCAATGCAACCGGTCGCCCTCCCTCCCTTGCCGATGCCTATTTATTCTGCCACCACTGCACACGTACCCCGTATCAAACCGTAGTGGACTAGACGGAAAGATGGCCCTGTTCCATGGGTAGCAGCTGGTTGGTTCTAGCTACATGTCGCCTTCTGTCTCGTCCACACTGCCGACTCTACCTCACCGTGAGAAACATCGTGTGAGTATGCACTCATTGTAACTTATTGAGATACACACTGTCTTCAAGATAGGCAAGTAAAACAGGTTAACTGGGTTCAGTCTTAAAAAAAACAGTTTCCATATTTACAGTATATTTAGCCGTTTTGTTATATTTGATCAAGTAGTGCATGGTTTGAGAAATGTGTTTGCGTAAACATCAACATTATTGACAAAAGGGTAACATAAATTAAAAAATTTGAAATCATATTTTAAGAACATGTTGATCTTTATTTTATAATGACTGTGAAAGGTACGCAATAAAAGAGTTTTTATATACATTATTTAGTGGTTTTCATATAATTAAATTTTAAATTTATTGATAAAAGTAAAGTTAAAGATGTCAAATAAATACTAAACACAGCCCGAAATCGAAATTGCTTCATAAAGTTGCTATAAATTTAAGAAACGCATAAACTGCCATGAAACAATGACAGGAATATTTAGAAATTATACGGTACAAGTATGTGTGTGTGTCTATGTATATATATTATATATGTGTGTGTGCAAATATATACACACACATAACTATTTTCCAGGTGATTTCACTGTTTTCATACCGATGTGAAGCCACAAAACCCCGAAAAACTCTCAGAATTCATAAGCAAATTTCGCAACTTCAACAGCGGGGACATGAGATAGGCAAACAGCAGAACATAGAGTCAGGCAAAAAAAAAATGAAGTACGTCGCCGTGTTCTATATTAAGGAACCAATCTCACATCAACATGGTGTGGTTTCGGAAAACCGTGGATGACATCAGTCAGGATGCCCGGGTCGGGGATCGAATATGGGTCCTCCCGAATTCCAGGTACACAGCATCACCTCGATATTATAAAAACTTGCAGCAAGAGTCTAGCGGGAGAAATGCGTCTCAGCCGTTCTGCAAGGCGCAAGCTGTTGCAGCATAGCGCAGTATCGACTAATATTACTTTTTATTGTAGTTTCCTAACCTAACAAAACCGAACTTTGAATCACAGCATAGCATTTTTTTCATATTTTAAACCAACATAAACTAATTTAAACTAATTGCAACGGGGGAAGGGAATACTAACGCGCATGCGTATGAGACGAAGTTGTATTTCTCCCGCTAGACTCTTAAGGGGACTGTTAGACAATGTTATTGTATTTTCAGTTTTTGAGCTATAACATTTATTGAAATTGAATTATCAAAATTTTGTCTTCGACAAAGCTCAGAATACATTAATAGTAAACAGCACAACATAAATAGTAATTTAACCTTTCTTTAATTTTTCATGCAGAAACAATGCAAGAATGTTTCCTTAAGAGGGCGTGGTACATAATTCAACGCCAAAAGCTCTATTACTGTAGGTCTCTTGAAGCCAAATTGCGAATATTAAACAATAGCAATCATAGACAATAGTTTTAGCCAACGTTTTAAACAAAATTGTTTCAAGAGTTACGAACTTCTGAGGCATAATCTCTGACGCCGGAACCTCGTGCATTTAACTGCGGCGCAAGAGATCACGCGTGACGAATAAGTAATTCTGGATAATTATTTACTCATAAAGTTGGCAAATACCATTATCTAGGATTGTCATTGAGTATTTTATCCACATTGGCTTCGAAAAAAGGGTAGGAATCAATTGATGTTTTCAGCGTTTATTTATCTACCATGCACTCTTAATGTTAACGTATTATTCTCCTGCAATAATTCTGTATGACAAATTAATGAAATATTTCATTACTATTTATGGCAAGCAGTTTGCCAAGAATATATCCCATGCATTGTCGAAGAGACAAATTTTATAATACTGTTTGAATAAATGTTATAGCTACAAAACTGAAAATGCCATAAAATTGTCTAGCACTCCCCCTTAAGTTTGCATAGTTTACCACCCCTGGTTGGAGGGGGGCGGTATCACACGACCAGTTCCAGAGGGCGCTGTCACCCAGGCGCCGGGACGCCCTCGGGCGAGCTCTGATAAATGGATGGGGACGCCGCTAAGGCGCGCTCACCCGTCCTCTCCTCTAACCACCCTCTCCCCACCCGCCTACCCGCCATTCTCATCACCATTTTACGTCGACATCGCGGACCGCAACCGCGCAGGGGCGAAATGCCGGTTGATATATGACATCGCACGTGGCCGACACCGCCACACACGTGAATGCTATTTGTGGCAAACCTACAGGCTGCCATGCAGACAGTCTCAGAGGAGCTTGTAAGAAAGTAACATGCTAGTTAAGTAGGATTTATTAAGTCGTGTGACCCTATTTGCACAATTGCCATGTTTTAAATAAAAAAAACCCTCAGAGCAATTCAGAATTTATAGAATAATTCAACATAAACGTGTCTATATTTTAATGAATGTGACCATGCAATATTTGTTTCGTGCTTATTTCTTCTTTGTTTTAAACATCAGTCATAGGGATTCAGTAAGTTGTGCTTAAGGTTGTGTTTACTATTTAAGTTTTTATATCGCGACAGTTGATGGAGTTTCTTCTGTTAACAGCAGCAATAGTACAACGAGAAACCCTAGTGACTTATAGGGAGCTTACAAATATTACTTAGTTTACTGTTTGAAAGCCTAAGCAGAAATGTTTCCTTAACCATACAAACATTGTGACTTAAATTGAACGTCTTATGTAACATCTGTGTCGACGGACCTGCATGCCAGTGCCTCGAGTACGAGCTCGTCCGGCACGTTGCGATATACGCCAAGCGCTAACTATACGCGTACCGCAAATTGTGACTACAAAACATTTCGCGGAGTGTGTGTCCTTATGTTTAAAGTTCGATGTCGTTAATATTTTAGGAAGCTAATAAGCACTCTATTGGTGCTAGTATTTGGCTAATGAGTGATAAAATGTAACTTCACATAACGGTTGCTGTCTCTTTACTTCCATTTCTTGACTCTTGGAGACTTCTGTCTAATAAAATACTTACATATTTTACATATATAGTGATATTTTGTTTAAAAATTGCACTGTTGGCTATAGCAAGGCCATAACAGCAATTATTCCTCAGATAATGATTACTGTTTCATTTACACGGTTATTGGACTTTTGGAGAATTCGGTTTTTATTAAGGATTATAGTTTTACAAGTCTACCGATTTTCCATAAAACAAAACGTAGTGTTTGGAATCAAATTCCAAAGCAGTGAGTGTTTTTTGTTTCAACAATAGATGGACTGTTTTTGAAGTACAGCTAGCTTTGCCTTATTACTATAGGTCTATGGAAAATATATATTTCGTCACGATTTCTTTGTGAACTAATGGTAACAATCATTCAGAACAAAATATGTCAAGGTAGTACATACATCACGATTCATTAAAAAGTTATTGAATATATTTCATTATCCATTTCAGGCACTGAATTTAACGAAATGCATATTATTAACAATATTAATCGTCTTCAATAATAATAAAAATTTGAACATTTTAAAAATTTTTATACAATAGTAATTTTACGTATTTTAGAATTTTATAATTGTGAGGAGAAACTAGCTAAATGTTACAAAATAAGACTTTTTTTCACAACTTCAAAAAAGTCAAGGCCACGTCTCGATGAAAATCAGCAAAACCACATCCTGAACATTTATAGGAATTCTAGACCTTGGTCAATGCGATAATTTTACGTAATGTAGTGATTTCCAAATAAATCCTTATGAAATGTTTGTTGCATACAAGCATTTGTGTGAAGGAACTTCTTTCCATTATACAACAAGCCAGGTAAATTTGTCAGGCGAGCACGATCGAGGCATAGGTGTACGATGCTTGTGTGCATGTCGTGGGCTGGAGTCGAGATTTGTTCGCATTATGGCTTAACAATTTCCAACACAGCGCATTTCTCAGTCTCTTTGAGTGTTGTCTGCCTTTCTGAAAGCAGGTAAAGCAAAGTAAAGCACAATGCTTCTCTGTCGGTCGCCCTGTCTCCAGTGTGCAGACACCCGCACACAATACTCACAATTATTAATGCAAAGTGTGTGTGCTATACGTTACCCTTCTTTATTATGTTTGTATTTCACAATTTATATTCACTTAGACGCTCTACATTCGAAAAATTAAATTATTTATATGTGACGAATTTTGAAAAGTCAATTTATCAGTGAAGCTAAACTTTTAATACATATCATTACTCAAAATAAACTTTTTTTATATGACTAAATCTTCTGTATAAATTGCTAACAGAAAAATATTCCACAATATGAGTTGCTTAAAATTAACACCGCACTGTGCCAAAGTAAATCTAGTTGTAGTCGTTGAGGAAAATATTCGTGTTTTGCCGTTTCGTAACTATCATTCCTTGTTTATAACGTCCCGAAATTCTTAAAGTGATGACCTTACTTCAATATAATTAGAATAACAAATACTATACGTTACCAGTGAATAAAAAACATGTGCAACTATACTAAAAACATAGTGATGGGCGACATTTTCAAAATATGAACAAGGGATGACCGAAATATACAAAAGTAAAGTCAGATTTGTAGTTTATGTATACCAAGTTTGGTGAAATTAAAAAAATATGTATATCCTAAGATATAGGATACTTTGCTAAACATATAAAAATGTCCACCATTTTAAATATACAAACACAAGATGAACGAAACACACAAAAGGCATCTCAACTTTATACAGGAAGAGTCGGGAAGAAAGGGCAATATTCTAGACTGTGATAGTACAGGTCATTGTGATCAAAAAAGTTCATATGAATGTGTGGTCAATACGTGAAGGTTGTCGAGATAATCCCGTTTGAATGAAAAACACGGATAACCTGTCTAATTAATCTTATTGTTTTATTTGCTTTAATGTTCTCATTTCAGTGACCAGGATATTGTAATAAACGAAAAAATAGCATATTAAGGAGTAATTGTTTTATCGTGAGTTTTTCGAAAAAATAAAACAAATGTTTATTTACAACAAATTTATTTTTAACATACATTTCCATACCAGAAATAACAGGATTTACACAACCTCTATTTTCATGTTACCACTTAGCACAGGATATCCCAGTGATATCCCATATTTCTTCAATAAGTCCTTGATATCCGATTGATATCCCTAAGATACTCTAATGGGAATTAATAAGTGTATATATAATTCATGACATACACAAACTATGCATATATGGATGACTAACGAAAAATTTAAATACCCAAATCAGTTTTAAAATTTAGAAATTTTTTTGGGCAAATCCTTAAGAGTATAGCCATAGGTTATCCCGAAAGTATTTCCACTGGATATCCCTTAAGCATATCCACATGATAACCCTAAAGTACATCCACCGGATATCCGTACTGGATATCCAAGTGAATATCCCTGCTGCCACACCACACAAGCAAGTGCTGCCGCCAACGACACTTTGTTGATTTTATCCTGGTGGACTACGGTTTTATATCCACGTGCATAGGTTGTCTGCCTACTTTCGTTAGCGTTTTTGAGCTGTACAGGTGAGTACACACGAGCTTCAGCTTACTGTAATAGTAATGTTTAAGTATTTTGCCCATATTAAAGTATTTGGCACTGTGACGTAGGTTTATAGGTTATTGTTCGCTATTCAAAATTCGTATTTATGTACAACTATTGTAGGTTTTAAATTGCAGTTGAGGATGGTACGCCAGTAGTCATTTATTTAAATTACACTAGAAATTATGTTTAATACGTTCGTCCTAAACAAACGGAAAGTCGTTTTGCAGTGCATAAACAATTTTCAAAGTACCTCAGTTTTCTACTGTGACAGCATATTGCAGTTAAATAATAGTTATTAGTAGTAATAATTGGTACATGAATATGTTTCTATGTTTCGAAATCAATTTCAAAACATTGTTTTTAAAACGTTTAACGAAACGGAATTCAAATTCATTGAGTTGCAAGGTCGTCACTCCAGAAACTGGGATCGTATCGGATTAAGTTTGGTGTAAAATCTCGTTGAAACGGGGGTTGTAGATGCTAGGACATTATTTTGTACAGAATGTATCTGTTTACCAAAATTAGTTTAATTTTATTACGTCCAAGCATTATTACTGCTAATTACTAGTTAAAACATAACTTCTATACATGATTTTGCTGGAGACAATTGTGACCTAGATTTACTTAAAAATGGTCGTCCATTCTCTACAAAGTTTTTTTCCGCAACATGTTTTCCTATTGAAATAGTGCTATTTTAATATACCTGAACAACATCTCGGTATCAGCAGATAGCAATCCAAATAACTCTTAAATTAAAATGTTTCAGTTGTATATTTACTATGTACAGTATATCCACACTCCAGGCAGAAGGCTCCCCCCCCCCCCCGAGAACTTTGACATTAAGGTGCTAAAGTGTGCTCTTTAACCCTTAACAATGAATTTAATATATTACTTCAACAATTTGTAATATTTGAGGAATAAGGTATTCTTTAAAAATAAAAACCTTTGTAGTGATGTGCAAGAAAGTAGGGTAGCTTCTGCTTCCATGTGTTGGCTCTTGTAACACACAGTTTAATTTTAATGAACAACAAACGTTACACAACATTTTGGAATCTTGAAATTTAGAAAATTTTATTTAATGTTATGGAAACAATTAATTTACTACCTATTTTACAAAACATGCTTTCTTCGTAATCATTGCACTGTGGTACAAATCTAAATGGCAATTAGATGGTGACTTTCAGTGTGTTTTAGTGTGACATCAAAAATCCAAACAAATGTTTGACAATAATTTGTTGTGGTTTTTTTTACTGCTCTAACAACAGCTTTAAAACCTGTTAATAAATTTAAACTCAATATTTTATGACAATAAATTGACTAAATTTTATGATTTTGAAATCACCATTCACCTCGCACAGCATTCCAATTTTTTTTTTCAAAATAAAAGAATAATATCCGTGGTGCGTGTTATAACATGGGTTAAAAATAACTGTTATAACTGGGAACATTCAAAGAGCAGTGGACCATTCTGTTATCATGCTTTACTATTTAACATCAACGGTGGGAAGAGGCGACACGCGACAATTTTTTTTCCTTTTCGGATTTGAGCAGAGCAAAAGACAACACTAGTACTATTACGTAAAAAAAGTAATGAAAATAAGGAAGTGGTGTAGCATAACAGAAAAAAAATTGTTGGTCAGCTAGTTCTAATTGGTTTCATTTTTTAACAGTCTGACGTAATCTTAATTGTATAGCATGTAACAATATTTTGACTTCTAGAGCCACAAGTTTTTTAATTAAAGAATATTCCAAACATTTCACAGTCACCATACTTGAAGAGCCGGAATGATACGAACAAATACGGTTCACGTGTGTGGACACAGTTAGGCAAACAGTTAATTGTGATTCAAGCACTCGTGATAGGTACCATAACGTATTTGCCTACATGTTGGCATTGTCATAGTGTAATGCTTATCATGGTAGTGATTATCCAGAGCATGTTTGGGCACATGAGCCTTTCTGTTCCCTGTTATTCCAGTTCTTAATTCATTATGATAGGTTGTTACAGAGGTACACACACACACACACACACACATACATATATATTTATATATATATATACATATATATATATATATGCATAGTAACAGGTGTGACTTACTCCCTGTATGGGATATAGGATGCTAGTCATCTGCAATAAATCAAGGTCAGTTGTGTATAACACCCCTGCTATTGACAGTAAAAATGTGATTGCTATGATCAATATTTTTTAATTTAGCCCTGGCTTCTTGTACCTGAGAGCTTTCTTACCATTTCTGTTACATCTTGTTTATCTGGTCTTAAAGGTTTTCTCAAGGAATTCGTTTTTTTTTAATCTTGCAGTCCAACAGTCTGCTTGTAATCTAACTCTGTAAATGTGCCCGTCATGACAAACAGATTGTCCCACAATTGTTTAATTAGCCTGTTGGTATTGTTTAACCTTATGTACCAATACAACACGCTATGTATTTTTTTTAATCTTCATCAATGTCTAAATTTTATTGTTTCAGGTTGTTTGAGCCATTGTCCCAGGCCAACGAAAACAATGTGTAAATATTATGTCTGTGTGCAAATATGTGCTGTAGAGATTAATAAATACCTAACTTAAATGTGAAATTTAGTTTCATTTCCTTGTCTTATCAGTGGTGGTTGATAATTAATTAACTTTTTCGTGGCAACTTTTTATATCACGTGTGGCTCTTGGTATCATTTCTCATTCTTAGTCTAAAATATTTTATTAGGTGAACCAAGCAAATTTTAATGATGATGATTTTGAAACAAATATTCCAATCAGCTGTCACATACAGTTTTAAAAAAAAATTTGGCATGTATATTTTACATGTATCATCCATTTTTTCTGACTAAAATAGAAAAATAATTCAATCACCATTAAATGTTAACCGTAGAACTCACTCAAAGTTCGTGCCAATGATTAAGTAAAACAAGTTGGTTTTTCTTCCCTGCAATTCTAGTATAGGCAGTTCGGAATAAAGTGAGCACTCGAAAAAGCCCTGCTAAAGATCTATTTCCAGCCAATTCGTATCTTTCCGCGTGTAACAGCTAACGACGGGAAAAGTCTAACCTCCTGGGATACGTCACTTTATGTTTGCGCGTGTAAGATAAATTTTTCAGCCGATATGTACCTATATAGTTTGATAAAAAAATAAGTTTATTAATTATATAAAATAAAATTATATCGCTGTTGGTTGATTTTGTTTCAGTATTGTTGTATTTAAATACGAATAAATATATATGGAACTATGTTGTGTTATTTCGTTTCCAACCATACAAGCAGTAAAGTGACTATCGGTAATGTTGAATTATATGTACTAAAAGCTAGTGACATTTTTCAATGGTTAAATATTTAGTGTTCACTTTATTCCGAACGGCCTATACTAAGTATTCAACATTGATGACATATTGGGAAAAAAATCCATCAGATTTAATGCTAGTCTACTTATTATTTTAACAAACGTAAATAGTTTCTTTACTGTGATAACAATCAAAGGCATACAAGCTTACAAGCATGCCTCGCAGTAAGCCTCTGTATTTCTCAGATTCTGGTTTATATACGGATTTCAATGTGTTTGCTCACAATTAACGTGGCATTGAACGAATTATAGCAGTTAAGTACTCCAGTTTATCATAAATGGTTAAATTACTTACATAGTGATTTCCTCTAATTTCCGTTTCCCCAGTTATTTTCTTTTAACCTACTCTCATTTTATAAGTAGACTAAGTAATAAAAACGTACTATAACCAGCACTTAATGTGTACCACCGTCACGTCCATGGACTGTCAACTGTCCACCTTTTCATTTATTTGAAACACTGTCATTCATGTTATCTGTAAATCGTGGGGTAGCATTTACCTTGAAAGTACTATGAAAATTAAAAAATATGAAACTAATTTTTACGTACATTCTTATGAATTTTCTTCACTACTTGCACTGTCACACTTACTAATGGACATAGTGTAATTGAATTCACACCAAACTGAATATTTACGTGCACGTAATACCTGCAATATCGTTATTTTTATTGTAAAAATGAGCATTCAATAAATTTGTCCTGTTTGGACATCCCAATGATCTCCCACTGGGACGCCCAAAGGATCTCCCGCTTGTACGTCCCAAGCATCTCCCGCTGGGATGCCCAAAGGATCTTATGCTGGAACGCCCCCAAGGATCTCACGCTGGGATGCCCAAAGGGTCTCACGCTGGGATGCTCAAAGGATCTCTCTCTCTCTCTCTGGGACGCTCAAAGGATCTACCATTGGGACATCCCAAGGATGTACTGAAAGTGTTGATTTGGTAGTCCCATGGAGATCCCTACAACATCCTATGTATATCGTAGGATATCCATGGGATATTTTAGGATAGCTAAGGGATATCTCAAATGTCCTGTACGGATATCCTTTGGACGTCCATGTGCTGTCTGGGTTGCGTCATTCTTTGGTCCAGTGATATGATTTCACAATAAATTCTCAAATATTCCTCCATCAGCTTCAATGCATATGTCAACTCGTTAAAGAATACGTGTTGCCCGTCGAAGATCATCATGACGTTCCTGTATGCCTGCAAAATCATCCATTATGCGAGCGAGCAGTTCGTCTCGTGCATTAACACTACGTCTGTAGACTTCACCCTTTACCCAACCCCATAAACAATAATCTAAGGGGTTGAGGACAGGAGAAAAACATAAAAATCAAGTCAGCTTATTATATTGTATATGTGTACCAAGTGTGATAAAATTCTGAAAAATATTACCTGACATATGTAACACTATGGAAAAAAATATAAAAATGACTGCCAATTCGGAAATATGAACACATGATGAACGACATACAGAAAATAAAAGTCATTTGCACATTTAGTATGTGTGTACCAAGTGTGATAAAATTCTTTAAAAAAAAAAAAAAAAAAAAAAAAAAAAAAAAAAAAAAAAAAAAAAAAAAAAAAAAAAAA
>PNEQ01082148.1:0-34394 GCA_003012365.1 Medauroidea extradentata | reverse complement strand
TATAAAAATGGTTGCCAATTCGGAAATATGAACACAGCATGTACGAAATACAGGAAAGTACAGTCAGCTTTATATGTAGTATATGTGTACCAAGCTTTGTGAAATTCTAAAGAAATATTTTGTAAGAAATGGGATATTATGCTAAACATATTAAAATAGCCGCCATTTTGAAACTATGAACACAGGATGAACGAAATACACAAATATCAAGTCAGTTTTGGGTATAATATATGTGTACCAAGTTTGATTAAGTTCTGAAAAATACTTCCTAAGGTAAGCAAAACATATAAAAATGGCTACCACTTTAAAAGTACATACGAAGGAAGAACGCAATAAAAAAAAGTTAAGTCAGGTTTGTATGTAGTCATTGTGTACCAAGTTTGACTGTATTTATTTGCTTGGACATACTCCATTGCGAAATAAATGACTGTCAAAAGAAAACCAAAATAAGACAAGAAAACATCAATAAGCAGAGTATGCTTTAGTCATCAGGATACAAACACAACATGAAATTACAATACTGGAATTGGGTAAGATAAAACAAGAACAAACAGAAAATAAATTAAAAAAACCAAAATCTAAAATCTAAAAAAGAAGCCTAAGTAGACATTATTGGCCAGACAGGCTGGTAGAGGACAATAGGACGCTGGGTAATTTCTAGGAAAAGTGAGCGCCGATTATATTTATATTTAAACATTGTTATTTATTGTAATATTTTTTTAAATGTCATGAAAAAACGTGAGTCTAATTGGTAATTTTCTGGAACTTAAAACAATTTGAATATATTTACTCTTGCACCAAAAATAAATAGTTTCTTACCGAGAACAATCCCGGAAGTACGTCATCTTGTTCACACAACGATGATACAAAACGAAAACACGGTAATTATCGGACACTTACAGGAATACAGCAAACGACACAACGATGAGACGAAACAAAACACAAATAGATCAGACACAAACATAAAAAACAACAAACGACACAAACGAAGAGAAGAAACAAAACACAGTAGTTTTTCAGACAGTCAGTAGTAATGACGTTTCGGGAACTATTTCCGTAATCAGGTAGACACACAGGGTTCACTGTTGACGAGACTGGAAAAATCATGGGTTTATATAGGGTAAAGCCCCTTATCCTGCTCAGCCAGTGGGAGCCGAGCTGTCTCCTGATTGGTCGCGCATCATTTATTGACTGATTGGTTGTGGTGGGTTGAGTGTTTGTTTGTTTTGTGCTGTAAGGTTGTTTCTCTTTTAATCAATGGGATCCACATTTTTTTTTTAATTCAATACTCTGTTGACTGAAAATATTGCTATTGCTAATAATAAAGGCTGATTCTTTTATTTTTCATTTGATTTTGTCAGTTTGGTTTAGAGTCTTCCCAAAGGATTTTGTGGCTATTTTCCCATGCATGTTCAGCCAGTATAGATTTTTGGGTTTCGCATTTTTTGCAATTGTTTTTATGTTCTTTGATACGGTTTGATAGAGCTCTGCCAGTTTCAACAATGTACATATGGTATATAATCGTTGGTCAAAACCATTTCCTCTTAGACCGTTGTCTGGACACTTGTGAGTTGAAAAAAATATAACATTATATATATATATATATATATATATATATATATATATATATATATATATATATATATATATATATACATACATACATACATACATACACAATTAACGTATGTAGTTGACACAGAATTTGAAATTACGGAAGACATCCAATATGATCTTGACACATTAACGTATTAACTAAATGGTTCAATGAAAACAAATTAACCTTCAACCAGTACCAAAACAAAATATATTATTTTCCATAAAAAGTCGTATCTTCCTGCATCTACTATTATAGTATCCATATAAAATGATTTAATTGAAAGAGTTGCCAAATGCAAGTATCAAGGACTATTAATTGATAGACTAATAACCTTCAATGGAACGAACACATAGATTATACAAAAAATAAGGTTATACAAATAATTTTCGTACTTTATAGGCTACAATGCAAGGGTTTGACAGAGGAACACCTCAGAGATCTATTACGTGCACTCACACTTAATTTACCTAAATGAAGTCTCGGGTAGCTGCCTAAAATACCAATAGTAGGCCTACTCCTTAGAGAAACTGTAACGATGACCCGCGAAAACAATTTTCAAGTTACCAAATCGCCCTTCCAGCTCAGATCATTTAGTATGCCCAAAATTGCACCATTGGATGTGAGTATTAAATTAAACTTAGGACTGTATCTGTTTAAAGTTAAAAATAAACTTATAGCATATAACACATAAATAGGTTTAGTAAATTAATACCATCCCTACAATGTTAGGACCCGTGAAAAGTATGCTAGAAATAGTTACAATACATCAACATATGGAACTAATAGTATCATTAATAAAGCTGTCAAAATATTTAATCAATTGCCCAGGGAAATAGGCACCCGCAAACCAGTTTCAAGGTAAAAATAAATGAAACTTTTAGATAACCTAATGTGAGATAAACAAACCAATTGTCCCATCGGTGGCGTTATTGAAATAGATTGTTTAGCACTCAAATCTATGAGAAAGATGGTTCTGACTTGTCTGTTGTAATATTTGAATTATTAGTGTTTGTGAGTTTTTTTATCAGTATTTACATTCATATTTGGGTACAACAATTGGACAAAAAAAGTAATTATGATCAATCCATGAATTAATATGTTTCGTAAAGTTATGCTATTGATATTTACATTGCATTACAAGATTGTTTTGATTGTTTGTTATTGTTTTTACAACTTCCCCATATAATCTTTGGCTCTGGAAGCATGTGAATGAATAAACAAATACATATACAAATACAAAATTTACTTTCATATGACTGATTGGCGCCATTGGCACTCTGGTGTTGTTTTAACACTGTGTAAACGGATCTACAAGGAGGAAGCTCGTGTCGGAGCTGCTAGGAGCTCTGCTAGTAAGACGCTATATTGCAATGTTAAAACAACACTTCATTGCTAGTGGCGCTTTCAGTCATAACGGGGTCAACACGTTTGCAGGCTACCAATCAGGTTACTTTAACCTCGTAAATCACCACTCAATCCGGTATAACGAATGATTTTACTATAAACGTCCATATATGTCATCGATAATTAAGAACAATATTACCGTAGTATACCACAGAAGACAAAGTGGACTGCTTGTAATGAATTTTGCTGTATTTACATATAAGTACAAGGCTTATGCTTAAATTATCTGCTCAGAAAAGTCTGGATGATGTTAATCAGTGTCGTTTAGGCGCATTGAATTCCGATGTTCATTTGTTGTCTTGCACTGCTCTGACATTTGCTGTGAGAATTCGCGTCTCTTGCTTTAATGTTATTCGTTATTTGGATTGTAAAGATAATATAACACTCTATGGACAAGTTTGGCAAGGAATAATTTTTGCCACTTCAGATGCAGAACCGAACACTGACATAATTCCTCTTATTCTAGGACACTGACGAAGAACTATTTAATCTCCTGAAGAGTCAGCATTAATTTGGCACTTAAGACACCAGCGCAACTAGCGGCGGAAATTGTCCCTTGCTAAGCTGCAATGGCATGGCAGGCTAAGTTACACCCTACAGTCCTGGAAAGTAATCACAAATGGTAGGCTTACTTTCTCAGTGAGATTTAGGCATGATTACAAGGGTCGTTTTCGGACTTGTTTTTGCTCTGTAACCTATATTTCACGCGCCCTTTATGTGTTTATGTACGTGAAAATAGTTGTATGTATTGTATAAGAAACAAAGTAATTATCAGACAATGCAAGGGACTTGGTTGACATTTTTCTTATCATAAAAAATTAAAAGACGATTTAAACAAAAATGTAATAAATCTTTTTTAATGTAGGCTAAAGAACATTTCTTACTGTAAATACAAGCGTAAAAAATCATTTTTCACAAATTTTGTATATTTACATCTCGAATTAAAAAAAAAAATCTAACATTTAGTGACGAAACTTGATATGACCTTGTTTTGCATCAATTAATTCTATGACATTACAAAATGTATTACTTTATCATATTTATTTTTATGTTTTTATTATTTTTATTTTATTTCGTTTATATTTTCTTACACATGTTTCAGAGGTTTGGGGCCGCAAACTTAAAACATTTTCAAGAAACTGCCCAATGGTGTCTGCCCTGCCATTGATTGTAATCAATCCAGAACAACAGGCGTATTTCAGCGGTTGAATTGTTCACAAGCTGTTAGCAAGCGTTTGCGAAAACTGTTTGCATTTACAAGAGACCGCTAAAGTGCAATATTCAATGGACAGAAATGGACACAAAATGGAGTTACGAAATGATGTATTTGCTAATGCCTTATCAGGAATAGAATTGGACTGTATAAAGCAAAACACTTCTTCACGAATATGTTTGTTGGAAAATATACTGCTGTCACTACTTACTTACATGTACATCATAATAAATTGTAGAACGAAATAAAATGATGCAGCTGCATAAAATGAAAAATTAATATTGCGTCATTTTCTTTCAAAATAACTTAAGTCTCGTACATATTACGCATACATACAGTTCGTTTTGATTTCAGATTTATTCCAGATAAAACAGGAAATAATGGCAAAGATAAACATCCTGCGAACAAACCCTGTAACCGTCGTCGTGCTTCCGTTGCCAGAAACGTGCAAACATCCTCAGTCTGTTTGCAAACACTGTTGTAAACAGAGGCGCAAAAATGATCTGTTCACAGGTACCGCTACCAATTCAACCGCTAAAATACGCCTAACATTAAAGTAAGTAGGCTTCTATAATCTTTAAAGAGTTCCTGCAAATATGTTAATAATAATAAAAACGATAATCAGGCAGAAAATATTGGATACCTAAACAGGAATTTGGCAGTTTATTGTCCTTGTTTGCTGTACGACTCATGTAACATTTTTTGAACCACAGTAAAATACTTTAGAAATTAAAAAGAATATATTATTAGATTTCTTACATAGTTTATTATATCGTCAGAAGTCCGTATTCGGACCATCTCTCTCTCTCACACACACACACGTGCTTTCTTGCTTCTCACCAAAATACACACACAATACACCATCTCTAAGTTCTTTAAGTATGAGGACTAAATGGGAGGACAAGAGTACGTTCCTCGAGCTGTAGCAGGCATTTAATTACAACTGTGTAAATTAAATATTTTTCTTACAATGTAAATAAGAAAGCAGTTCTATTACTAGATTCAGTTTCTTGGACGTACTCCATTGCCACATTGAACGACTGTTAAAGAAAAACTAAACAAATAAAAGAAACCATAAAATAAGCAGAGTATGCTTAGTCAGCAAGATACAAACACAACAAGAAATTCCAAGATGGAATCGGGTCAAATAAAAACAAGGAACAAACAGATAATAAATGAAATTAATAACAAATAAAATAAAAACCAAATAACATGCGACACAACGATGAGACGAAACAACAAACACAGTAGATATCAGACCCGAACAGAAAAATAACAAAAGAACACAACAAGTAGACGAGACAAAACACAGTAGTTTTCCAGACAAATAGTGTTACGACGTTTCGGGAACTGGAATCTGTTTCCGTCATCAGGTAGACACACAGGGTTCAGGAACACGAGTGCGACTGATGATATCGTGTTTAATGCCCATTATAAAACGTATTTAACGTGTTCAATTTGTAATAGAAGCCGGACACATTATATAACGTACACAGAACAACATACATTATTGTAGTAAAATATATGTACTTACTCTACTCAGCCGCGGATACAAATTCTTCGCCACAAACAGTAAATTATGCAATGCTTCCTCTTCCGACGCGGTACCTTGGTCAATAAATCTCCACACACGTTGTATGCAAAACGTATTTGTTGCTGTGTCTCAATCAGCAAAATTTAACTAATACACACTATCCACGAGAGTTGCATACTGTAAAACGTCCTTAAAACACACACTACATATCACTTCTATTACACCGCGAAGCATTCTTACTTGTAACGGTCATTTGTACCACAAACCGTCACATTTTCCCTGAATACGCACAGCTACTGCCACGAAAACACGTGTTATAAGCGTGACGGTTTCTCTGCAACTGAATTTGCTGCCTAAAGAACAGTTGCGCAACGTATTAGCGCTAGTTTAAATGTATATCGCTAGGAACGCTAGTTCCACATAAACACGCATCATGGCGAAGACGTAAAACATGGGAGTTGGACTTAGAATTTGGACGAAAAACGGAAAATTTCAAAGTAAGTAAACTACAATTTTCTTTACGTACGACTCATTTTCATCACTATAGAAACATTTTTATTAAGAAACTTTACCTGTAAAACCAATAGTTTAGTCCCTACGCGATGAGTAGCTACTCTTGATATTTTGGAACTATTTTATACACTTCTCGGTTAATGTAAAAACGCTACTTTGACATACTCAAACATTTCTCTCGCTGCAATAATTTTTTTAAAGAAAACTTTCTTTATTCTTTGCACAAAAATTTATTACAATTGGCTATATACTATTTAAATATTTTATGGCTTAGTGCTGCCTTATATGGAAGTTATTTTTTTGTAACTTTCATACTTTGATAAAATGACTAAAACATTTAAGAGAGATTGCATACTCTGTTAGCAAGATGTGACAATTTCAGTAATACAGCGCAACCTGCGAATAAGGGTGACATGATTATCTGGTAAATCGTTAAAAGTTTGTAAATTTTTCCTATGTAGTCTGTGTAACTCTATGCAAAAGTTACTATACGTTAAAATAAGTGCCAATTTCCAAAAGTCTTTTCAGTTTAGACCAACACTGTGTTAATAATAACGCGTACTTAAATGCAATGCTAATTTAATTTACTTTCTTCGTTATTGTTGAAATAAGCTTTTTAATGTGTTCCATCACCGCAAATCAATACACTTTACTCTAACGCAAAAAAAATGTCGCAATAATATATATTATATATAAAATGAAAAATGATGTGACTAGAATATCTCTGTAACCTGAAACTGGGAAATTCAATAACTTGGTAGGTGTACATATTTAATGCAATTTTTTAAACTGTCACTTTAAATGAAAAGTATGTACAAAAACATTATTTTAGGTACTACGCATTGCTTGCAGTCATAAAAGAAATTCGACAATATACAAAATGATATCGATGTGTGTCAATTTCGAAACAAATAATTCAAAATTATATATTTCAGAAAATCCTTTTATAGTGCACTGTTGCAGGAAAAAAACTGTCCCGTTGTGTATTTGACATGTAATTCTAATCGTGAGAGACTACTTAATTAATTGTATTTTTTTTTTTCAGATAACAAGAACTAGCATCTTCACCATCAAGAAATAATCAGAAACGGTGTCTTATTACACTGTAGAAAGTACATTACAAAATTAATTGTTAATCATCCACTTAAGTATAATGCAAATGTACACTGAACAGTGCTATGGTTATATAACGTCGTTCATGTATAACATACTCTAATATGTTCTCTACCAAATAAAGGGGGGAAAATGTGTACCATTTTTTATTACCATTTACTGTGTGAATTTTTCTTTTCCAGAAGTTTTTACGTATTTTTTATTATGGATGAAAAAAATTAGCACAAGAAAACTCTTGAAAGTAGAACCATCCGTATGTTGTTTTTCTAAAAATCAGGACTTTTGGTGAACTACCGCATCACTCATGTTTTACCACTTTCATGCTTGTTTCTACCACAAAAACAATACGCACTGCAGTGGGGGTTTGTACGATCTCATGTACATATTTAATTGAATGTCTCAAAAATATTTATAACATGTCATTAATTATTTTTTATTTTCAAACCATCTCTGTTGGTTGGATATTCATGTGCGGTTTACGAATGCAAGGAATGGAATAAAGTATTTCTCTACTGTAAGTAAAGATGTTTGGTTTTAATTATAGTAGATTTCTTCAAATTTTACTGGAGATATTTCAGTATGTTGAAAATCTGGACAAGAAGCTGTAAGTTAATACTTGTGTGGTTAAGCAAGACTTGAAACCAGTAACGTAAATTGCATCGTATAGTTGGTTTATCAACACTTTAACATAAAATAAAATGTTTAAACTGATATTATGGTTGAGAATTATAATTCATATTTTAAGTAATAGACACAGAAACACATCTGTAATGTCTTTAGTAAGATGCGCTGCTAGTGGTACAGTGTAAATGTAGGTGGTCCAGACTTATTGTGAATTAAAACAATTGTTTACATTTTGGCATTAATCACTTATTATTACACACTTTTTGTCTGTTGTACAAACATTTTGATTTTACTTGAGCTGTAGGCCAATTATTATATTTCATTAGCATTCTTTGATATTATTCTGTTGGCTCACATACATCTGGCAAAATATAAATAAGAATTTTCTGTACAAATACAGATTTTCTTTAGTAATGAAATACATGATCATACTTATAACAGTAATTCAAATTTTGTTCTGCCCTTCAGTAAAAATCAGGCAAAAACAATGTGCACAGGTAACTGAGGTATCTCTAGAAAAAAATATGTAAGCCATTGTTACTGTAAATCAAAATGTGAAGTGAAGAGAAAGGCATCTTGTATGATGGTTCGTACATTATTGGAACAATCTACCGCAGAGTGGGATGTGAACGTGGTGGTGGAGGTGGAAGAGCTGGAGAAGGTGCAGAGAAGGCCAGCGAGATGGGCGATGAATAAATGGAAAAGGCGGGGTCCAGCTGGCGAGGAGGAAACGAGCTTTAGGCGTAGCGTGATGATGAAGGAATTGCGATGGAAATCTTTGAGGGACAGAAGGAGAATGGAAAGACTTGTCAGGTTGTATAAGGCGATGAATAGGGAATGGGGATGGGGCGGTTTGGCTTGCCGACTCACTAAGGGAACTTCTGTTAAGGGAAAAGGAAACAACAATTAGAAGATTCAGATGGTGTGGAGGAGAACGGTAAGGGATAGACAGTCAATGCTGGTGGGGACATTGAGGGAGTGGAATTCACTGTGGGAGGATTTGGTGACTGTGAGGAGGGGGGTTGGAAGGTTTAGGATGGGACTGGAGGTTTCGTGCTGAAGGAATGTGGAGGAGTCTGCTCGCCACCGGGCGTTAGTCCAATTGCGAGTGAAAAAAATTATTATTATTTCTCACCATGCACATCTATAACTTAACAAAAATACGTGTGTCGTATTATTTATTAACACGAAGACAATGTGAAATCCTGGTAACACAATATTTTTTTTGAACAGAAGTATAAAATATATTCCCAACATTACATATTACAAAAATGCATAAATTATAGTTTGTATGTATATTCAATAACATGTAAACATGTAACATTTGTTTAAAAGAATTTAAAAATATATTTTATGTTTTTTTTTATAATATGAACATAATGTACGCGTGGGGAATTAAAATCTTCGGTAGATTGTGAATGCACTAGTATTCACTATCATATATATATTATACAACATCTGTCAAAAAAAAACCTTGTTCCTAGGATTTTATAATATTTTCTGAATAGTGAATAATATTTCATTCAAATATCTACCCAAGATTTGAATAACCCGCCAAATAAATACCAGTCGGAGTAGTTCTTAGATTTACCGCTAGAATGCGGGATAGTTTTAGCAAATGCTCGAACCGATAGATAGCAATACGGCCGCGGACTTCGGCGGATAGGTAAATTCGAGCTTCCCGTACCTAATGTATTATCTTTGCTATCCGTCAGCAATCTCGTTTTAGTACCCTCCAAGACGCAAGACGCTGTTATCGCAAGCTGAACTCAGCCAAGTATATTAACATAAGAAATGCCCATCTAGTGAAACCTTCTTTGTCTATGGGTAGATCATAGCAGCGTCGAGCACAAGAACATCACAGGTTAAAACCGCACGGCATATGGAATTTTACCCTGCGACGTGTTTTATAACCCTGATTTCAGAAGTCACTGAGAAATCCTGAAGCAAGGGAGAGAGTGGGGCTGGAATACCTTCCGTTTTTGTGACGCAAACAAATGAACTCTCAATATAAACCATGAATTACGTCGTATCACAGTTTGCGTGGACAGCGCTGACCATTCACTACACACATCTCCATAGCCGACTTGGTTCCGGGTTCGTTGTCTCTTGAATTCGGAATAACCGACTGGCACTTTTTAAGGCTACGTGACTAACATTTAGTCCGTTACATACAAATATTACACACCTACCTGCAACTAAAACTTAAGGACTTGGGAATCCCACTGCGTGTCCTTATATGATGGTGCCTGCCATTCCACACACACGAAAGACATCGAAGATCGTCCAAAGAGAGATGTTTCCAAAGAGTATGTTCTCTTTACGTGGTGATATTATATGGTCACTTCGTGATTTATTTATCTGAGGATAACTGAAGACGCAAGTCTACCAACGTAAGCCACAACACTGTAGGACCTAAAGGATGCCAGCCATCACGAAATCGCTGCAAAACTCCAGACATGAACCAGACAGTAACGCGGAACTTCAGGGAGAGAGTTATGAAGTGAATAGGAACACGGTCACTGTTTGGAGGCTACAAAATTCAAAACTGCTTAAAGGTGTAGGTACGGCTATGTGTCTGGAAATTTATTAATTTCACTGCTTCTTCAACCGATGAATTTTTTAAAATATTTTTTAGCCTTGCTTTGTTATGTACGTCAGAAATGTGGGAGATATTTCTAAAACATCCTGCAGAACAGCAGATATCTCTCGTAAACTTAACAAATATTCTTCTCGTGTCTCGCGAAAAAATACCTAGTTGCGGTATTTCCATTTCCCTACATTCCGTACTTACTTTTACGCTATATTTATTTTTAATTGGAATAACATTGTTAGGATATATTTTATCCTTCATAAACATAAATGTTACATCAGTAGTGCAACGAGTTCATTTTGAAATGCTACGTTAGTTCTAATGATTTTAATTATTCTATGACAATTAATGTTTGTGTGTTTTTAAAATACGTTTGCAGTATTTTCTTGTGCATTTCCATGTTTAAATTACTAACAGAATGCCTATATGTAAAGAATATTGATTTAAAGTGATTACGATCAAGTATGTTATGTGCATTAATGTACTGTTAATATTTGTGGGCTTATATCTCCCTCCTTCCCAGAAGCGAGTTGGACATGGAGCTTGATGGCACTTTTGCTATGAAAACGCCTTGTTTTACTTTCACCTATTAAACATCGGAAGAATATGGGCTCAATTCTAAAGCCCGGTACACTCTATCCTTAATTATCTACTCAACAACTTACTTAATTCTGTTCATAAACATCGACTCAGATTTAATAGCAGAATTTTGTAGCAAACCTTTATGTTGTGTCCACACTGTCACTGTTTACTTATATGTTTCGGTACATAAAAGAGAAAAATATATTTGTGGTGTTGGTAGTTATGTTCCATAAATTATAACACTAAAATTGCCAAAAACTATTCCATGAGAAGGCTTGCATGCAGTTGCCCAATAAGTGAAACTATCTTGTATTATTTATGTTCTGAAACATCCGACAGCTGTTCGTTCAGTACGAAACAAAAAATGCATTTCTATTCAAAGCTTATTGGAAATCCTACCTGCATACGCCACATGTACGGTGGTTTAAATAGTGCATTACGCATGCGCGTGAACATGCACTACGATTAAAAATAGGGCAGGCTGTGTCTGTAAAATTAAGTACGGAATTATGTCTGCAATCAGCGTAGTTGCGTTACACACTGTCGCAGTGCTATTTGTACTGAATTAGGTACGGGATTCGGTGCTGAATTATGGGTAGTGTGTAACGGACTCAAGTTTAATCTCTATGTAAAAGAGTTCACTGACTGACTGATTAACTGACTGACATATCAAACTGCAGCCCAAACGGCTGGATTTAGAAACATTAAATTTTTGTGCGGGTTCCCCTCGGGTTGTAAGCGAACACTAAGAATGAAATTTTTCTAAATTCGAAACTTAAGGGCGTGAAAAGGAGTGAAATGTGTTTTCGAAGAATCGTCACTATAGCTCAAAACGAAGGCTATCGTCATAATTTTCACTTTAATGATAATCTCATAAAAATGCATACTAGCTTATTTCAGTATTATTCAAAATTTAACCTTTAAGAACTAGAATGTTTTTTTTTCGATTATTTATCGATATCTATTAAACTCTTCGGAATACAGGGTTGCTTTTCATTTCAAAATTATGCTTACGTAAATACCCACAAAGTAGTTTAAGGATTTTTCAAAATTCGACTCCCAAGGAGTAGAAGGGGTGAAATATGTTTTTCATGCATTGTCAGTTCAGCTCAAATCCAATTGTCTATCTTCGTGATTCTCACTGTAATTGAAAATGTATACAAATGCTTAAAATAGGATTTCATGAAGTTCCTTTATTCGATAAGAAAAAACAGGTGAAAATATGTTAAATGTGTTTACGATTACTCTTCCATATCTATCAAACCAATCGAGACATCGAAGTGCTCTTTGCTTATGTATGATGCTGACGCAAATACCCAGAAAATCATTTCAAGAAAATTTGCAAGTTCGACCCCAATGAGGTAAAAGAAGGTAAAATGTATTTTCGTTTAATAATATACATCGACCCAATTGAACTTTTAGATAGCGACGTAATTTTTGTTTCAGATCGACGCTCACTGAAAAGCATGAAAAGCGATTTTACAATTTTTCGAAATTTGACAACTTAATAGGTGAAAAATGGTGGAAAGCGGTGAAAATAGTTTCCAATGAATATTACGTAATATATCATGCACCCAGCGGACTATCGTTCCTGTTATTCACGTCCATTGTATACCAGTAAAATAGTCTAAAATTTGATTCAAGAGTTTTTCGAAATTCAGTCACTTAAGAGAGGGAAATAGCTAGATGTGCTTTTAATAAATCCTCGATATCAATCGAACACGTCGTGATATATAGTTTGTTTTCACTTCAGGATGTTGATTACGTAAGAGGCAAAATTTTTAAGGGTTTTTCTAAATTAAAACTATCTGTACTGTAAAGGGGTGATATGTGATTTTTTAAAAATATAAAATGAATCGTCTATTTAGCTTCGACCCAACGAGTTATTGTCGTGATTTTCGCTTCAGTAGGAAATAATACACATGTCTAAGATGTGAAATTAATTTTTTTATTGAAATTCGATCCCTAAAGGGGTTAAAAGTCGTAAAATGAGTTTTAGGTCAGCCCATGATACCTAACTAACCAGTAACGTCAGAATGATGGTTACGTAAGTACCTAAATTTTTTTATGATTTCTTATTGTATAATGTAACTTGACTACTACTGGGAAAACTTAGTTTATAAACTTTCAAGGCCGACGATCCGAAAGAAAATACGACCAGGTGGAAATAATTTATGCGTGAGTTTTATTCTGCAATTCTAATGAGACATGTACATCATCTTTGTGCCTAGGGAATTTATATAATAATTAGTTCTCATTAAATATACTTTCATGAATACTTTCGACGTTAAGTCACAGAATAAATAATGCTTCACATTTATTCTGTGGTTAGGTGTCACAGTTGCTTATAGCTCCGGTCTTCGGTTAAGGAGTTTCTGAACCATAATTACGTGTAAGAATGCGCGAAAGTGCGCAAAATTAATGCCTTCTGTGTGAAGTCGTCCGAAGGTGTAAAAATGGATTATGCGGTCCTCTACCTACTGAAGTTCCTCAATAGCATCTGCCCGCAAGGTTTTGAAAAAAAAAAAATACAAATGAGGGCACAGTCACCAACGGTTGTGCTAGAAGGAAATCAGTCTTCATACCACGTAAAGTTAACTACGTATTCTGTTTTAATACCTTCTTACATTTAAGAGACTGTAATTATCTTTCAAGATCAATTTTGCTGAGACTATAAATAAGTCCCAGGCGAAGTCACTGTTAGTGGCAGAGACAGACGTAAGATCGCTTATTGCGCGGGAGGCTATAGCTACTTAGTCTGCGGCATAGTTAGTTTAACTAGCAAAGCAACTTGGTTATTCTAACACTTGATGGCTGAACTACTAATCTAGTGTACAAAGAGGTACTTTAATTAAGTAAATATTATCTGCTACGAGTAGTATTCGAGAACAAAGCCTCGGGCGGTATGTTAGTTAAATATATAGACCACAAAATAAGGGCAAATAAGACAGGAAAGCGAGACATAAAATTAGAAGAAGTTTCAGCTATAGAAAAATTATTTGGAGTGTATAAAGAAATCACCAGACTCCGGTTACACAAAAGAAGAAGCCATTATAAGTATACTTTGCGTGCAAATGAACTTCCGTTAATATGCAGCACATTTATTTGCTATTATGTATTGTTAAGCTGTTCTGAGTTGAACTTTATAATTTACTAATAATTCTTCAGATTTTCAAGAAAAAAATTGACTGTTCAACTTTTCCCAGTGGTATTAGGGAGGGAAAATTAGTGTTCGCTGCCGTTGCTTAATTTATAAAACTCGAATAATACATATCGAACATGAATTCTAGTTCATCTGTGGTGAGTCAAAAACATAAATACTTCTAAATAACTTTAACGAAAATCACTAACTGAATAATATTTTATTTTCAAAGCACACAAATGTTTTGAAATTTTTCATACCTCTGATTTCATACAGTTCACTTGAAACTAGTAAAGAAATTTTATTAATTTTGAATAGTTTTGGATGTTTACAGCTGACATTATTTTATCGTTTAAAATAATGTTATATTTTCTGACTTGGGAATTTTCCGCTGATTTCAATTTATCTAGACCTTAGAACTCAGTCAGTATTTCAGTTTAGAACCTAATAATTTCGAATGTATAATATAATTTTCATAAGTTAAAGTTTGGAGATTTTCTTTGACAATTTAAAGTAGTTTTCTAAATGAGTTTACTATGTTAAGTATGTTTTAAAGCATCTTGTGTCACGTGTTGATAGTAAATGGAAACCATAAAACTGAGATATCACACTTCACTTCTTTCGACACTGATTCTATGCTCCACACACACAAATGTATATCTCATTACCTATTCCATTAACTAGCACTCGGTACAGTAGATGTTAAGACTTGCAATAATTTTGTTTGCATTCGTAAGAGTCGCGGAATATAATATAAAAGTGTAACTAGTTCCCTTAATTTTGCCATGTTCTCTTCTGGAAAGCTTGACGAAAAGTAAGATACTGAAGGAGTTCTTTCACTTTTAAACTTCCATATTTTTGTTAAGAATATTAAATAACAACTGAGGACAATTTTTAAAACATGAAACTTATTTTACCTCCTTTAGATACTATAGATAGAATATAAATGAAATATTTAAAAAATGAAACGTATTTTACCATAAAAAAACTAATTTTTAAATGAACTCTTAAGTTGTTGTTGATGATGATGATGGTTTACGTAATGGAATTTACTGCATAGTAACTGTGAGCTGCAGTTTATTTTTGTTTACGGAGTAAGGACAAGAATTTTTAACGCAGATGTTTTCAACTAAAGCAGTATTTAGTCGAACGTCGATTCGTTTACATTTCGACATATATTTTCAAGTAGTTAGAAGTTAACTCATTTTATAAACTGCCGCCTACCTATTATTGTAAGGCCAATATTTTATATGTATCAAATGAAACAAAATTTACACTCTAAAAACATTTATTTTCTACAACACAAATTTTGTTTGAATATGCGCCACTGCACAAAAGAAATTTGCCGGAATAAAAACTTTTGTTTAAAGTGTAAAGTATTAATGTTAATCTAGTTTTATATGGATACCCCGATTTTAAACATAAAAGTTGCATATAACTTACATTAAACTATTTTAATAGTATCACAGTTTTTAAATGTTACTTTTAAATCTAAACAAAAATGTATTTGCGACAAAACTACTTTGCAGGGGATCATATTAAAAAAATAGTGTTGTGGCAAAGAAATATTTTCGTGCGAGCACACCGAATTTATTACAAAATAACCTGCTCAGCAGCTGTGGTTTACTAGTCTGAAATCATAAGATTTTCTGACCCGAGTTAAGATGGCATACTATAGAATTTATTACTAGCCAAATAAGGCAAGATCTGTTAAATAGGTCCTTAGATGTGGCGTACAGTACAAGTTTTCAATCAAGAGCTACCTTTCAAAATTTCCTTCAGTTAACTTACCTGTTACGATATGTAACTGTGCGATAACCTTACTATGGTTGAAATTTCAAAGGCAGCTTCTAAATTAACTATTATCATGTTTCCATCACGCTTGTTCTGAAAACTGTCCGATAACATTTTTTTAATGTTAATTATAAAGGATGTCCAGAAACAATCGCATAATAAGTACACCACACGAATGCTGGGCTAAACTGAAGTAAGTGGTAGAATGTTGTACGACGACATTTCACGCGCGCAATGTGGCAACACAGCACGGAGAAAGTCCCTTCTTGCACTCCACGTCCACGCATAACTTGGTTACGTCAAGTAAATGTTGACTCATGTTTGGACTGCTCGGGAGTTTATTTAACCTGCACCCATAAAAATATCGTACGAGGAGAATATCCGAGGGCTAGGGTATCGTACCTCGAATGTAGATATTTTTTATGAACGGGAGCTCGTAGGCAACGTGCGTACCCGAAGAATGACATGAACTGAAGCCACACGGCGTAGAAGCGCCGGAATGAGAAGGGCAGAGGAAACGGGAGATCCCGGAACAAACCCACCCGACAGCGACATCGTCCCAGCACGATTCCCACCCACACGTACCGACCCCGCCGGGGATCGAACTGGGATCGTCTTGGTGGAAGGCGTGTGGTCTGACCACTCAGCCGCCGCGGCCTTAATGTGCATGTTACAACCATGGAGGTATTAGTCTATGGAGTGGAAGCCTTTGAGCAAATTTGAAGCCGGCCAACAGACGATGTTTAAAGACAAGGATAAAGCTAGTGGTGGCAAAAACATGTAAACATAGCATTGAGCTGAATGAAAATGTTTTAGTTTTTTGTTAACTACACATTATGGTGAAAGTTTGTGCAGCTCTTAGCCTTACAAACAGATTCGATCGTTGCGGAGGATTATCTATGTACAGATAAGAAACTTTTATTTAAATTCATCAAGTTTATAAAGTACATACACGCAGCGAGAGCTTATTCGGTGCTTTTTATATTTCTGAAGCAATTGTAAACTGCTGTATATGATTCAAATAGAGAATTTTCGCGAATTTTTGTAAGAAAATTACATAATTACATTGCTTTCTGTTATTGTTTTGCCACCCAAAATAAGGCGACTCATGAAAAACAACGTCCTGCGCACGCGCAGTTCGAAAATGTTCGAAAACGATCGGCTTCACACGATTACCATTGAAATGTACGGCAGATGCCACTCCATAGACTAATACCTCCATGGTTACAACAGTTGTAGTAAGTTAAGTAAGATATGGAGCGCAAGTGAGGACTAACTAAAGTGCAGTGCTGCCACATTGTGCGCGTAAAATGTCTGTGTAACATTTTACCACTAGGGTTTTCATCTCAAATTTAACCTAAGATTCGCGTGGTGTTCTTATAACGCGGCGGTTTCAGAACGTCCTGTATATCTTCATGTAATACAAAGACTGTAGTCGGTTCCGTGCAGAGGGGGTTTCCTATTGCATACATTTCTTCTGAAACCTAATGTAGACCTAATGCAGAATGTGGACATACACGTCCGTATGAGTGATATTAATGAACTCATGCGTGCCGCTGAGTAAGTGAAGGTGACATACACGTCAGCGTGATGACGCTCGACAAAAGGATGAATCTACAGTGGTGGCTTACACACCAGCTACGCACATCAAAGACTGACTCACAAAGCCAGAAAGATAAAATGTAGGTACATGGTAAAATGTCTCTAATATTATCTTTTACCTTTCCGTTAAAATTTATAAATTAGGATAAATTGATCACCCATGTAAGCGCTGAAATTTCCTTGAAACATTGCTAATGTTTTTGTGGCATTAATAGTAGCACCTACGCTGAAATACGGTTACAGAGTATAATATGAAGTAATTCGGCGGATGAAAAAAATTAACTTGACCACATTTGCTAGGCCACGGAAATAACAGGACACGCCCGCAATAACAGGGAATTTCACGATAAGAAAATTAATTTGTAAGTTAAATTTTTACTCCTAATACCACGTGTGTTTAAAATCTTCTGATATGGCGTAATTACAGTATAATTGACTATAACAAAGTTTACTTCAATATAGTGAGGCAAGAATAGCGAAACCTACAAAAGTAATTTTTCCCAAAATCTTATGAAACTAGTTAGCAAACTTAATTTTACCTTAAAAAATTACTATTCTAAAATAAATATTCAGGAATTAACTATCCTGAACAAAGTGAAACTAAATACTATTAAGTATGTAATTTGGTACTCTCGGGAATAAAGTGTTCAGTTGATGATCACTCCTTTAACACTGCTTTCGGTTTTTAGTGATTTTTCAAAAACACTCCAGGAAAATAACGGGGTTGTATTTTCTTTGAGACCATTTGTTTTCTGTATCCTTTAAGTTTGAAGCACTGATTACACGTCTCTAAAGACTTCGCTGTCGAACTACTTGCAATGTATTCCACCACGACCTGTAAATATTTGTGTAGTTTACGAACCTACGAACTGTATTCGTGAAAATTTCACCGGATAGATAAAATAAAATTTTTTCAAATAACATTTTAAAAAATTAGGTTTGATCTTTAATTATTAAGACATTCCTCGTAATTCGAATCTTATAATACAATATTTTATTCATATATATTTAAATTAAATGAAATTTTAAGTCCATTTTTCGGGTAGCATTACTCGCACTATATTAATGCTATGGGAAAAATTAAAAACACTTTTACCCAATTTTTATAAGCTATCGATAAACAAAAATAACATTGACAGGTTCCGTTCTGACACACCCTACATATATGTACACACGAACATATACACACATATACATACATTATATGGAATGCATATAAAAACAGCGGACAGGGCACTTGCCTTCTACTATTAAGGCGATCCGGACTTTATTTGTACGAAAGTCCGACCCGAATTTCGACATGTAGAAAACGTGCCGGACGATGCACGACCCTTCCTTCCAGCACTGCTCCATACTCACCGCGTATCACCTCTCACTAGCTCCTCATTGTTACATGCTGACCAAATTATCTTCACTCACTTGTGCAAAAAAATATTTTCTCAAAAATCAGGTGTGTCTCAACCTATGGGCATAGGAGACAGGAAAAATTCGCGGGGTCATTGACCTATATTGTAATACCAGTCTACACGAATATCTGTATACTCAAGAATACATCAGCCACTCAAAGGCTACAAGTTGGCACACATTGATACCACATGTTTGGACCTTCATTTAGCTGACTTTTAATTATTGGCTCAGCGACCTGAAGGAGGTGTCAAATAAGACAAGGGCCAGTTAAGAAATTGGCACGAACTTAATGTTCTTTGAATTCTTGCTTGTGTCCAAAATTATGCGCATTTTTCAGGTCACTATCTATGGATGGTAACTGAATTATATTTTATTTATTTATTTACTGGTACAGGAAATTTTGACGGCGAGGTCATTAAAACAAATACGACGACACTAAAATTGATCCAGTGACAGGGACTGGGAACGAAATCGGCCATCCTAACATTCGCCTGGAGAGACTTCAGGAAACCATAGAACACCAATATATGGATGGCTGAAGCCGAGAATCGAATCCGGGTCCTTCCGAATGCAAGACCAACTTCTAACCGCTGATTAAAGAAATGAGGCAACTAAATAATAATACTAGTCAAGCAATGGCCTCGAAAATGACGAAGCCCGTAACATAATAGAAAACGTGTAACGCACACATAACCCAAAATTATATTTTAATTCAAGATTTAACTGATCATTTATTTTAACTGTACGTCTACTAAATATGTTATGCGCTTTTAAAACACAAAGCTGAAGTAGCTTTAAGGGTGGCATTGAAACACGCACCTAGTGTCCCATCGCTACTAAACGCACAAGTGCTGAAATACTTAGCATTATTTTCACTGTCATAATGTAAGACCTTATCTGTTTATTAGTGGTAAATCTGCAGTTAATTCATGGCAGAGCTTTGTAATGTAATCACCTTTGAGAAAGCATTTGAAACACATCTCTGTAGTAAGACCATATTCAGCTATGTAGGAGAAGAAAGAGGTGGAGAGACTACTTCAGAGTCGTTACGTAAGTAAGGCTAGGCACAATACTTTTTTTTTTAAAATTAAAATATGAGAATATTGCTACAGTAATAAAAGTGGGAAAAATTGAGTCTGTTTTCTAGAGTTTTTTTTTGGGGGGGGGGGGGGGGCAGGTGGAAAGAGTGGCCATGAAAATGCTTATTCCTTCATAGTTTTCAAGATATTAAAAATAATAATACATAGCCGAAAAGACCAATGTGGGTCGCACCGAGTCGAACAAAAAAGTCAGCGGCTGAATTTAATTTACGTAGGTACGACACGACAGATATTGAGCCACACAGAATACAAATTAATATATAAATCAGGGCTCTATGCTATGCATCGCCCTAAACAGGTAGGGTCTCGATCGCTGGTATGGTTTTGCCACGCATCTCACATATACAAATAAGAAACGACCCCGTAAGGAATGGAAGCTATACCGTTGTGGTAGAAGGCAAGTGGTCAGACCACTACACCCAGCAGTCTCTTTAGCTATGTTGATGATCTCGGAAATTGTGTTCATAATGTTCGTAACGTTTCGCCTAAACAAGCCACTTCTGAAAAGTATTTTCCCTCATAGTTCCGTGTGTTGGGAGCACATTCTACAGTTTTACCAAATACTGTATGAACTTCACAAACTACAGTAGCCGAGCCCCACAAAAGTAAGTTTTGAAAATATTTCACAGACAACTGTTCAAAAACTGATTTTAATGATTAGTTTAAAATAATTCATCTGAAAAATCGATGTTAACGTATATACCTATATCTCCCTGAGTAACAGTTCTGGGAATACGGTTTTATTTTTCAGAAAAGGTTATGTGTGTATGTATGTATGTATGAATGTGTGTATATATATATATATATATATATATATATATATATATATATATATATATATATATATATATATATATATATATATATATATATATATATATATATATATATATATATATATATATATATATGGAAAGCGAGTAAAAGAGGAAAAAAAGTGAAAATAGCTAAGAAATTACTTTTCAATGGCTTTGGAACTTAAGACTGCCTACGGTAAAGGAGGAAAGTAAATATCGTCGGTAAAGAAAGAAAACATGGTATGTCATTTATTCCAAGTTAGTAATAGAATTCCGAACAGATCATATATTCAGTGACACTAATAAAATAACATTTCTGATATTAGTTGTAGACCCCTACTTAAATATCGTAAGGGAAATGACTAAACGTGGGCTGAATTTGGTACACTGTTACAATGTTTTTACCTTCTAAGTGAGTAAATACTAATTACATTTCTTGAGGACATTTACTATATGGAAACTATCTCAAGTAAATGTTATTACACAGTGCCGCCATAGAAACGAAAAATATTGTTTTGTAATGTGCCGAAGTCACCCCACGTGTCCAAAAAATCCCGCTTACGGTATATTAAAAAACTACAGATTTAAAAATGTTTTTTTTACTGGCAAAGAATTATTTATTACATAATTTATTCTTACAGTCCTCTGAAGAGTTTCCAGTTTTGAAAAACGAAGATTTGAATTCCCACTGACAAAGTTAGCACAATACAGTCCAGTATTTTGGCTTCTGACACGTGCAATAATATCACACTTCAGCAGATGTAGTTTTAGCGTGTTTTTGGACCACAACGAGCACGTACAGTACCTGGAAGCATTCGGGCTACAAGGACGACACTTGCTCGCATACCACTTGCCTCGTCACCTCTATGAGCAAGTCGCTGACCTGGCGTCTGTCTTCCTCTCGAGACCTCGCATGGTCTGCACGGCAACACGAGTGAGGCATTCTTCCCTTATCTGCGGCAACAGGCCCGGGTTATTCTACGACCCACACCACGGCGTGGTATATATGGAGCGGACACCTGACCTCGCTCTCAGCGAAGAAAAGGCCGAGGAATTACACGCAAAGTCCGGCCATGCCGTCTTCTCGTATCGTGCGTGGAGGAAAGCGCGCAAGGAAACAGGAAGGCGCTGGCATCCACGGCCCACTCAGCGCCGTTTCCTTTGCTCTGTCTTCCGCGCAAGAGGGCGGATGTGAAGCGGACAGCGCGATAACAAACTGCCCCCTAGCTTCCACAACCAGGAACAAGATGTTTACAGCCCCCACTATTACTGCAACAACTGCAAACACCGCCTTTCCGCAACATACTCTGCATTACATATTAGGGCTTATAGCATGTTCGCATCTCTACTCCTAAACCTGCTACCCTCCATTTCACAAATATTTACATACTTGCTTACGTTAATTAAATATTTACGGAAAGTAACACGTTTTAATCATGGTAAATTGCGACCACTACGATGCAACTTTCACACTGAACACGGTTTTGCAAATAGTGATTTCGCAGAAACGGAAGATGCTTAGTAAAATTAAAGTAACTTATAATAATAAATAAACTGTGTTTTTTGTTATTATTGAAATTTTATGTATTACTTCTTCAGTTGTTAATACGTATTACAAAATGTCTAATGAAAATTCCCTTTACAATAAAAGACTTTGAAAAACCAATATCAAATAGTCAGACAAGGCACGAATACCTTTTTCTCAATTCAAGTGGTCATCGATCGTACGTCTTGAAAATTTTTAAGTATTAAAACATGTTCAAAATTGGAGAAGATTAACGCCGGGCGTACCATATTATGTAGAATGAACATAAAAAGGAAATAAATTAACAAAAAAAAATGTGATTTTTGTACATTTCGTGCAATGACAACGTGAACTGATTTTATGAACAAAGGTCATTACAAACATTACATACTTCTTATTGACCTGAGTTAAGCTAGGTATGAAAATTATGTTAAGTTTTTGGTACTTAACACGGACTGAATTTATGGGTTGATTTCAGCTGCTATTTTTGCCTGTGGTAAAATACTATCTTTTAAATTCAGCAAACATTTACTTTCTTTGAACACTATATTCAGAGTCTGCTTGCTGTGGATATGACATTTAATATGATGATCTACTGATATAATTTCACAGTCTCATCAATCACAAAGAACAGTGAAGTTGTTGGAACACTAAACTGGTAGGATTACTTTGTTTTTCCTTTAGTTCTTAAACATTAATGCATACGGAGTACACGCTGGGCGTTGATGATAGCTTTGAAGTTTTCTTGCAACGGGGATACATTACAAACTAAACCATTTTTAATGACATATACAATCGTTTGCAACGGCGTACATCCATAAAATGATACGAATTGCTAGAAAAAGTAACATGAAAACTTTCCGAACCCACAGTATTTGATAATGTCTTTGAATGTTTCTGGCAATGTGACAGAATGACAAAAACTGTACAATTGTGGACATGACCCACTGCGATATATGTCGTCCCAGGAATCTTATAAAGATACTAAGAAAAACAAATAACAAAAACCAAAATAAGAGAGAAAACAACCAACTCTAGTTGGCTGTAGTCAACACAACCATAAACCCAAACAACAAAGCATGGAAGAGCCTACAAGGAATAAGTCAACATCAAATAAAGGAAAAATAATAATAAACAACCAGAAATGAAAGTAGAAATACAAAATAATCTGTAAAACTCAGGTGATCACAATTAAGACAGCACAGACAATACTGGGACGAAACAATAATGGACGCAAGACAGGATAACAACGACGACGTCACAGACATCAGACTAGACTGTGTAGTTAATCTGTCTTGCGTCCATTATTGTTTCGTCCCAGTATTATCTGTGCTGTCTTAATTGTGATGACCTGAGTTTTACACATTAGTTTGTATTTCTATTTAAATTTTTGGTTGTTCATTATTATTTTTCCTTTATTTATTGTTGACTTATTCCTTGTGGGCTCTTTTATGCTTTGTTGTTTGGGTTTATGGTTGTGTTGACTACAACCAATTAGGCTTGTTTTCCTTCTTCTTTTCGTTTTTGTTGATTGTTTTTCTTATTTTCACTCTAAGATTCCTGGGACGACATATACCGCAATGGCGTTATGTCCCCAATAGTACAGTTTGTCACATAATAATTGACCTTGAACAAAAAAAAAGGTTTAACTTCATGATAACAATCCCGAATTCATATTACGTTTGCACGTGTAAATGATGACATGTAATGTATAAAACTTAGATTAACATACACACACACACTTTTCCATTATTTAGAGATGACCTATACTACTCAGTAGAGTCGACACGAAACGAACTCACTTGGCGTCAGACGTTATCATATTACATTTTTGTTACTTTCACTCAAGTGTTGTAATGACTTTAACATGACTGGAACGCGGGGGTTCATAACTGCTCGTCGTTCCTGTTCCTGAGTGATATTTAAGGCTCATATGTTGAAGACGCGTGTGTGTGTGTGTGTGTGTGTGACGAACACATCATTCTTAAGATCAGTGGTCATTCACCAATACGCCATTGTAGACTAGAAAATACTGGGCATGTTAACATTACGCTATGTCATGGCGTACCCTGCAAACTGTACACTTATGTACTCCTGATAGATACCTTCATCATGCACATAATTATGTAATTGTCGGATAGATTTAATATTTCTTCACATTCTTCTAACTGTGACCACATCTGTACTTCGTTTCGTGTAACTTCAGTGAATGTTTACAGATATTTGGGAACGTATTTATTAACATTATGTGTGGACAGTTAAATAGAATGCAAAATTTATTCTACGTACGCCAGAGAATATATTGTCAAATTTCGAGAACTACAAAACCGAAAGTAATAAAACTTTATATATAGACAGTTCATCGTAACAATCATTTCTTAACTGTTTACTGTGGCAGGTTCATTATTCTGTAAGAGAGCATGACATTAATAAATAAAGAATTTACGACACATTTCCAGAACTGTTCCGATTGTAACCAAATTAATCATAATAGATTTGGCAAATTACTACACCAATTCAAAACTAATTTTATGCTTTCACTAGCTGACCCGACAGACGTTGTCCTATCTTAACGATGACTATTGAAATCGAAATGTTATAATTAATGTCGATGAATAAATCTCAAGGGTAGTCGCCAAGTGTTTGTTTTCTTTTTTGTTTGTTTTCTTGAATAACCATGTTTTTCACATGGTCAGTTATATGTTGCCTGTTCCCGTGTCGGAATACCAACAAAACTATTTATATACTAAGAATATTGTTAGAGGTACGTACATTTCGCAGATACATTCCAGGTCAGGTTGAACGCCAATTATGTGTACTTCATTGTCATGTCTGTGACTTGTTGGTGGCTGTTACGAAACGCATTTGACTACTGCAAGCCAGTAGTAAGCTATCGCTTGCTACCTGCTTGTACGGTTATAAGCCAATAGATAATCGATTGTGGCCAGTGGGTGTGTAGGACGGACAAGTCTAGGCTGCTTCCAGATGAATCCGCGAAATTGACGTACCTCTAAATATTGTCTATCATAAAGCATTAGAATAATAAACACACTTTTTTTATTAATTATAACAATTCGATTTCAATAGTCATCGTTAAAACCGGTAGCATGTACACAAAATTATGGAAAAAAAATGTTCGTATTTGTTTAGCATTTGACGAAATTATAGCATCCTCAAGGCGTAATGGCTCTGAACTAACCGTGATGTACACTACGAAATTCAGTTTTCTTCATTAATTTTTTTATCAATAAAGTAACTCCGATCGAAGCATTTGTTTTAAACGATATTCAGATTTTTTACATCCTCTTTGTCAAATGTTATATTGACCAAAGCGCTAAGGTTAAATTAGAAATAATATAATATGGTTGTTAAGTATTCTTAAATTTTCTAATTTTCCGCGCAATTTTTAATTTTTTTTTAATAAGAACCTTCTCCTGACAGTAACAAACACAACAAAAAAAATAGTGAAATCAGTCCAGCCGTTCACGCGTAATGGCGTGACCAAAGGAAATAGGGATTCATTTTTATACATAGATAATTTATCAGGCATACTTATGTGTTACAATCTGCTCCAACATAAGGAAAAAAGACTGACCAGCTATGCTGGTAACTTCTTGTTTTATTATTTATAAGTCATGCATAGTGACAAATCACTACGGTCTTACTTTCAGACAGTTTGAAATCTGAGTATCTTGTTATCAGACGTGAGAGAACATTGGCTTTATTTCGTCGATCAAGTTTTCCCATTGCTCACCTACGATCACATATCGGTCAGCCAACCGGTAGGAAGCGGCGGGGTCATTAATAAAACACGGTAGTTGGTCAAATGCACCGTAGAAGTTAAGCAAAAAGAAGTCAGGAGGGGAGAGAGCCTGAATGGCTAGACGTGTTCGCAAGTTCGGCCCGTCGTGCACAAATACACTACATAAAGTAACGTCGGTGTCAGCCAACCCGCCTGTCATTGATTCCTTGGCCAACGTCCGGCCCAGACGCCGGTCCACGTAGCTGAAGCTGACGGCAGGATTAATGGAGGCCCAAGTCCTGGCCACAGGACACGTGGACCACCCCCGGGGTTCCCCGCACTGGCACGTGACCTCCTGCCCACTCCTCAGCCTCGGACACGCCTCGGAGCAGGGAGGGATGTCGTGGTCGGCACGTGCTCGCCTAGCTTGGTAGGCATTCCCACACATATATACTGCCGCCGTGGCTGCATATGTTATCAGGCGATATTGCCAGTGTCTGCTCCCTTTCAGATATTGCCGGCCTCCGTATCATACAAGATTAGGGACCGGTCTACAGTATGAGTGATCCTGGGTTCGAATCCCGGCTCTGGCCTGGCTGTTATGTTGCCCCTTCACCTCGCTTCACCCTCCTCGGCCCTTAAGACCTCATTGTTAATAAGCCGTTAAACGGTCTCACCTCACCATTCACATATAACTGTTGAATATGTATGAGCACAGTTGCCCATACATACTCCTACATGATTATGAGCGAGTTCTTTGATTCACCGCTATGATCGCCACTGTTACTGGATGTTGACAGAGAACACTCTGGCTGGCAGTTAGAGAACTATCCAAGTCACCAGCAGGTGGAGACGAAGAGCGCCGTTGAATTATGAATAAGACAACAAAAACGTCAAACATTCGAGTGTAGAGCGCTCAAGCGTGAGTTTTACAGTATGTGACGAGGCGCACGACCTCTAGACCTATTTACACGCTGCAGTGCGTACACAGCTGGTTCTCCGTCAACTGTGCGCTACCAACCCAGTCGAACACCGAGCTCTGTGGGCTGACCTTTCATAGCAATATTTCCGATTAAAGAGTAACGATGAGCTGCGATACAAATCATTTGTTACCAATGGAGTCATGTCATTCAGTGATGGTTAACAATACACCAACTGAAAAGCGATAGATTCGTAACAATTTTTGAGGCACGTCAGCGCATACAGTTCCTACCACGTAATCGTAACAATTTCACAGAAGTAATTAGTTTCATGGCTAGGGCTGGAAAGCTTTCATAAGCGTTAAATCAACATTTTTTCGAACAATAGTTACTGCTACTGAGTCGATTATTTTAACAGCGATAGTAGTGAAGCGGTTACTATTATTTTCTTTTCCTGGCGGTTTTTCTACTATACACGGCTTTAGTTATTAGTTGTAGCGGTAATGGTGTTACATGTATGTTACTAAAACACATATTTTAATTGTTTTACTACCACCAATTGCAGCGCACATTTTGTGGAATTATGCATACAGGTTTCAGCAACCAATATATAAATAATTGCAGTGACCTATTGCGACTTCGCACGATTTTTTTTTGTGATACAACGCCCAAGGATAATGGGAAGGAATAGTCGATGATCTTATACGAGATAGTGGACCTGACGCGTGAGCCGTGTTGTAGCTTTATGCGGAAAGTATTTTCCTTGTGTAATTATTAACAATGTTTCCAAAGCGTTTATCTACAGAAAGAAGACACACTTCAAACTGCGTCACCATGAATTTAAAAATACCGACGGTTAATTAATAACATGATATCCATGCTCCTCAAAAGTGCTAAAAATGACATTCACGTTGTTGTAGTTGAGAAAATATCAACCGTAATTTTAAAACAAAATCACAGAATCCTGCATTGGACTGCACCACACACTTTCCACTGATAAAATAACAGGGTCATGACTTGAAGTCCCTTTGGAAAACACATCCTACGTATTGCACGCTTGTTAGTACTTGTCCTAGAGGCGATGAGGTGTTTTGACGGACGTGTTTTATTTGACTTATTGTCTTCCTCGTTTCCGTGCCTCAAAAGTAAAAACCAGCTAGCATCCACTAACTCATAAAGAACTATCCTAGAATTCACCAAGAGTGATTTGGGAAACCACGTTAATACGAAATTAGGATGGCAGGACCAATATTCTCACCACGGCCGGACCCGGGAGCTGAATACGCGTCTTTCCGAACACGAGTCAAGCGTGTCACTGTTGTGCCACTTCTTTTTGTTCTGCCAGCTATTCCTTTGACTTTAAACAGCATTTTGTTACATATTAAACAGACGTAAAAAAGCACAGATATATCAGCAGTCCGCTATCCCGTATTCATAAGTTATTTATTTTATGTTCTAACATGACTTTTGCTACACGTAACAGCTAATATTCAATGTTGTTGATACCTTTGCTAAATCCATTGAAGTAGAGGGTGCACTCAAGGTGGGCAGCAAGCAATTTTCTGTCGTCGAAACATTCAATTATTTCACACGATTTTTGAAACACGTGAATATTTGTGTCGTAGACCGATGCTCTAAATTATTACCCCTCAGGAGGTCGGCATCACTCAGTCGTTTGAAACATACAATACCGCAATATTTTTTAATTATTTTAGAGGTGTTGAGGATTAATTGAAAAAAAAAAAATACTTTTTCACCCCCTTTAATTTCAAAAATTTTCTTTTTATGTGTTTACGTAAGTAGGCCTACAGTTAAAAAATATTTAGATATCTCGTCGGATTTAAAAGATTTCGAGGAATAATTTTTGAAGAAAAAAATTCAAATAACGTATATAACATTTCCGTTAAAGCCATTCTGAAGCAAAATTCAACTCGGTACCTCAACGGGTTAAAGAGAGACAAAGGATTAATGGAAGAAAATATTTCACTCCCTTAATGATCGATCATAAAAAAATCAATCATTAGTGTGCCAGTAGTTAGTCCATTGTAGTAGGTCTGGAAGTTATTTTTAAAGAAAAAAGCAAGAATAATTGATGAAGTGATAAACATGCAAATTATTGGGCGTAACTAAGTAAAGAACATTAAATTCCAATCTTAGAAAACTAATTTAGTTATATAAGTACTAAGTTACTTAGTTTACAATTTAAGACTTACATTAAAAATTTAAAAAAAAAAAAAAAAAAAAAAACTGACTCGCAGGATACTAAATTTCAAATCGATGAGACCAATAGAATTGCTCACATTCACTAATAAAAATTAGAAAAGAGCGGGTGATCCTTAAACGACTGAACAGATTTACTTGAATCATAGTTGAGAACACTCATGAACATAGTCACCTTAAAAAAACTACGTCAAAATCAGTTCCTTTGTTTAGGAGCTACGATGCCACAGACAGACACGCAGATACATACACAAACACGTCAAACTTATAACATCCCTCATTTTGTGTCGGGGATTAAAAACAGCCAAATTAAAACTTTTTAAGCAAAAAATCTCGTATTGCGTGTTTATTGCACAGAGTAAGGACATTTAAATACAGAAATAATATTTTATCAGGCCTAAGAAGATGGGGATCATTGCTATAATTAATATTAAACCGCAAGTTTTCAATTTGCGTAAACGACTATGCAAACATTATAACACGTATTTACATACCCCTGTAGAAGTTGGTAGCTCAGTGGTAAGGATTTGGCCTGGTAGATTGAAGGTGCAAATCTTGTCTGATGAAAAGTCTTGGGTGCTCTAAATGTGTTAATTTTTATTTGTACATTACAAAAATAATGCAGTTTTCTTTTTTTATAACTGCATTTTTTCAGTATATTCTGCAACTAAAAATTAAATTCGTTTAACTTCACGACAGTATATCCTATAATGTTTAGTACGGAAACCTCTAGTTGCACAAAATATTCTTACACATATTTCCTACATTTTTTATACAGAATTTTGCTGGTAAATTTTCTTGCTAGTTCTTCATATAATGCCACAGTACATATCGTTGTTAATAAACCTTTGAATTGTGAAACAATCATGATTTTGTACAGGTAGTGTAAGATTAACCAGATATATTAGATTTTACATAATGTGTTACGGATTTTTTTTTCATTCTTACTAATGTTGCATCAACATTAGTTTAAATTTTTGTTTTAAAAGGCGATTTTTTTACTACAAATCAACTTATGTTTGCTATGATTTTACTGTCAGTTTGGAAGTAACATCGGGTAGCATGAACCCGACGGCCAATCGCCGTGACTTTTACATAAGTGGGTGAATAATGACGAACATATCATCAAATTTCATGTTTTTTTAAAACTCAACCATTAAGGGTGTGAAAGACATTAAATGTGTTGTAATGTACTGTATAATCTACATGGAATGCTAGGTATAGGTGCGTTGGATACCAATATGTATGTTTGCTTTAATCTATACTTTAGTCCCACAGACCATTACACTTCGTCACGAATATGACGTAACCAATTCGATAATTATTAAGTATTAAATGTGGCTAGCTTAGGGGGCGGGGAACCAATGAACATGTTCAGCTATTTTTATTTTTGTTGTGTTTTTGCGAAGTAAATGAATATCGAAGTGCTTCGAAGTATTTTATCAACAGTAACAATATAAACTAATTATGGTTCCAACAAACTTCTGTTATTGATTCGAGTAGGCCTAGTGTTAAAAAAATTGAATTTATCTTGAAATGTTACTATAGGTGATGATGTGATTTGAGCGCAATTCCTAAAAGTCCAGATACTGTAGTCAGACTGAATACTAACTCACTTCTTAGAATTTGCAGTTCGACAGCTGAGCAGTGAAGTTCCAGCAGTCGCCGTCTTGGACCCTGGCTAATTCCGTCCTCTCTTGTACTTCATTGACGGACAGCTCTCCTGCTGAATATATAGGCTACTCATTTCTATACTTCAGGCACTCAGGAACATCAAAACGATCAGTAACGGCAATTTCCAGCTAGCTTAAAGGTCCAAAACTGGGAATTCTCATCAGCCTCACAGAATCAACAGTTCAAAAAACATTTCTTCCAAAAACCTTCTTATATTCTCCCAGATGTCATATGTACTTCTTCCTTGTTGCGCAAAGCTCACTCCAATCGAGGTTTTGAAACTGAACGTGTTCTGAGTATAAACCTGACCTATGACGAAGTGATAAATGATTACATTCAACTAAATTTGTTGGAACCATGTAACAATACATCAAATATTACAACTCACGCACACATAGACAAAAAAAATCTGAAAAGAAAAAAAAACAAACCAATAGTGTAACATAAATTAGCCTTTCAAAGCATACAACTTCTTTGTTTAGCAGTTTCACCAACTTAATCAAAACAATTTACCGAAGGCTGTAACATAGAGAAAACGCTATGTTACAGTGTTCACGAGTAATTATCGATATCTATCGAACCTTTCGTGGTAACAGAGTTGCTTTTTACTTCAAAATGTTGCGTACGTAAATATCCAAAAAGTAACAAGCAGTAAAAAGAGGGAAAATGTGTTTTTTTATGAATCGTCTATACAACTGGAACACAATTGGCTATCGTCGTGATTTTTACTTCAATTGGTTACTTATACAAGTGACTATGACAGGACTCCAAGACGTTTCGAAATTCTTTAATTAAGGGAGTGAAAATACGTGAAATAAGTTTTTGGTTATTCCACCGTATCTATCGAACCAATCGACAAATCCACATGCTCTTTGCTAGAGCTTGATTATTATGTAAATATCCAAAATACCATTTACATATATTTTCCGAATTTGGCCCCAGAGAGGTAAAAAAAAGAGGTAAAATGTGTTTCTGATTCACAATGGATATATATATATCGAACCCCAGTGATGTGATTTTTTTAAAGATTGATGTTTATACTCAAATACCTGAAAATAATTTCTCGAATTTTTGAAATTCTCTACCTAAGGAGGTAAAAAGGGGTGAGAAGTGATGAAATGTGTTTTAAAATAAGTGATGATATATCTAGAAACCATCGGGGTATTATTGTGTTTCTCACGTTCAAGAGGCATCAGTAAAGTATAATAAAATTTGATTCAAGGGTTTTCCGAATTTCAGTCTCTTAGGAGGCGAAAAGATATGGAATATTTTTTAAAGACAAATCTTCGATTTATATATCGAACCCATCCAAATATTAAATTTAATTTCTGCTTCAGGATGATGACTAGGCAATTGGCCGCAAAAAAGTTTTAAGATTTTTCAAAATTCGATCTCTCAGTACTGTACAGGAGTGATGTGTGACTTTTAATGAATGATCGATTTTGATTGGAATGAACGGGCAATCGTCGTTACTTAAACTTCACTTGGATACTTATAAAATATATAAGATGTGAAATGATGATTTTTCGAAATTCGGCACCTAAAGGGGTGAAAAGGCATACAATTTGTTTTCTATCAGCCGATGATACTTATCTAACCAGCAGAGATATTAAGGTGGTGTTCGCGTCAGAATGATGCTTACCTAAGTACCTAAAAAAGGTAATGTAATTTTATTATTTTATAAGATATAATACTTAGTTTGCGAACTTTAAAGCCATGGGCAAAGCCGCGGGCGCACTGCTAGTACAACATAATAGATAATCCACATTACTTTACATTTACAACGTTTCTCATTCCCTTCCATATTAACTAAACGTTCAACGTAGGATACGTTTCCTCGATTATATTAATATTTGACTATTGCCGTCATTGTAGTAACACAAGTGTGTTACGAAAATTCATGAGGTAAATGTTTTAAGCAGTAATGCGCATATTGATACCATTTAAATATTAGTGCTTGCTCTAATTTTTTTTTTTTGCATAGCGTGTTCGATTACTCGACACGAGTATTCGTATGGCAGGTGCTGAGTCGTATGGTTGGTGCTGAGAGAAATTGCCTGCAGGCAACCAAGCATTCTTCTACGCCAGGTTCCTCATTACAACAATAAAATCGTGGTGTATGCTTTAGAGTCATAAACACGGTGTTAAGAAAAACGTATTCCCCATTCAGAGAGGTCATAACAAGAACGATCTGTCCAGGTTCCGAAACTTATACCTGAAGTAGAGTTCACTACACTTACCAAGAACTGTGAACATAGTTCACAATGACAACACGAACCGGCGTTTCCTACCTTTTGCTACAGTAGACAAGTGTTAGAATACCTTGTCCTTGTGTGTGTATACTACAGTCTGTAGATCTTCCATAATAGCAAGGAGCTTAGAGTGGAAGATATATCGTTTTACACTCACAACGTTGAACATGTTTACTGAACATTTCCTTCTTATTTTAGTCCATGCTATACGATTTCTCAAATTACGGAACGTTATTTTCTTAACATATTGTATATTAAGTCTATTATATTTATGTGTGCAGGTGTAAAGGTGATAAACAAGATATAGATTTTTCCTCTTGCTTTGGTACACACGTGTGACGAAGCTATAAATGAGAGACATCTAAATTTAGGAATAGCCTAGTCACCAATATATACGTCACTCTAACTGATGTGCAAGGATTTTGTAAAGTGGCATACAACTCCTAAAAATTCAAACATTCAGACTGTATACGTACGTAAACATGAATGGCGTCATATATTGTTATTTATAGTGTTAAGGAGAATTAATTCATATTCGTATATTGTTTCGTCAGATCAAGCTAATAACATGGGAAAATACCAGCTAATTGCTGTGAATGTCATAAATTGAAACGTATTTTTCTTTCTTCATTTTACCCTTCAGAAATATATTCCGGAAAAAATAAACTTAAGTGTATTGAATTAAAAAAGTAGAATTTGTAGCTATTTAGACAAAGTGACGTAATCGAAGGGAACACTGCAAAAAAATAAATGTGACTATTTTCAATAGTATTGTAAACTTTCTGTGAGTGTTAAACACGTGGAAGTACAGCAGAGCTATCTATTATTGGTGGCATGAAGTATGGATTGATAACACGTTCTCAAAGAGGGAACATTGTACTGAGAACTGGGTCAAACTCAAACTGGCAAAGTTAGAGAGACTGAATTTAAATTACCTCATTATCTCACAAATTAAACATTGATTGGAATATATATATATATATATATATATATATATATATATATATATATATATATATATATATATATATATATATATATAT
>PNEQ01082147.1:122334-158037 GCA_003012365.1 Medauroidea extradentata | reverse complement strand
TGATTTTTTTCATTTCATTATGTTAACTGGTTTTCAAGTTTTGTATGAAGTAAAAATACGCAAATTTTGACTTTGAAGTGCCATTACGGGAAATCTAGATGAGCTAATTTTTTTCCGTTAGAGGTATATGTACTCTCAAGTAATGTGTACAAAACTAACACTATTTCATACAAATATAAAATTATGTTTTTTCCCCACTAGAACAACCTTAATGAATGACATTTAAAACTTCATGTGGCGAGATAGGCGACACTGAGACAAGAAATTTGTTACAAGATACAAGGGGTTGCAATAGTCGGGAAACGCCTTAAAATTGGTGACCAAACGTTAAACATATGGTATCACAGAAGCCACACATTGCAGCATCTGTGACTGCCAGGCGTAACGCTCGTGTTGCATCAAACCAATTTATTGTGTTCACTTAGTCTGAAAAAAGAGTATAGTTGTAGGTACCATACTTCTGTGAAAATAGGGACAACACTCAGTTTGGTTGTTGGTACTACTCTGGACAGTTCCTTCAACAATCTGTTCTGTAGAAGTTACAATCTGGTGTGTAAAAGCAACAAGTCTCTTTGTTTCTTCTACAAAACAGATTGTTGAAGGAACTGTCCAGAGTAGTACTAACAACCAAACAGTTTTGTTGTCCCTATTTTCACAGAAGCATGGTACCTGCAACTGTACTATTTTTTCAGTGTACCACCTGGCCCGTGTATGCTGCTTACGAGCACAGTTTACAGGGTTCCAATCTGGTGTCTTGTGTACGTTTCCTGCGCATCAGTGAAGTGTTAGTTGACACTAATTTGAAGCAACACACGCGGGTCAGGTGTTACACTGAACTAGCGTGCAAGAATCACGACGATTCATTTTTACTGTGGGACTTTAAGCGGTTGTCATATGATTTAATTGGTGGAAAGTCTGTGGCAACGTTCAGTTCACGTCTCAACCTGAGGTTCACATGCACCCGGTTAGTACATTTTTAAATACGGCAGCCTGAAAATGCCGCTTTTGGCTATGTTGTAGGACTTAGAAACAAGTGTTTTTGACGAGGATGATGTCTTAATAACATCCCGACCTTGTCCGAAGTAAGTTTGTTTTCGTACGTTGGCACTGTAGGCTAATGTGGAGTAGTTAAGTAAAGATAAACTTGTTTGCGAACACACTGCAAAGAATTTTAAGCGCGTGTTAGGAGGCGGCCGTAAGCAAATTCCTTCAGTTCTGGGAAATACTGAAATAAGCATTAGCGCAAATTCTGTTTTCTCTATAACTAATTACTTTTATTCACTGTGATTTTTGCAGGTAATTTTCAAAACGTTTATAGGCGCTTGTTTGAGATATCATTTGTGTTTTTGTAAACAAAAAAAAAATTGAGTTCAGTATAGGATCACTTAAAACATGTTATTTTCTACATCTCGGTAACAGGATAGCATTTACTTCGAATGGCTAATGGGAATGAACAAATTTATATCTTGGTATATTCCATTACACTCAGTATGTTTTCAAACATTCTTTTTCGATTGACTCAAATTACAATTTTTGGACTAATGACACTTTACCGAAACGTAACCGATTTCCCAGCGTTACGTGAATGAATATTAATAAAAAAAAATTTCCAATACAACAAAATATAGGAGACGCTTGTCGAATTCGTATCAATTTCGTGTCCATTCCCCGGAAAAATATTGAAAAAATACGAAGGGAATCACGTTCCTACATGTCAGCTATAATTTCCCGTAACACACTCGTGCCATCGCTTTGTATTTTCTGTAATCAGAACACAGCGAGCGCAGTCAGGGGACTGAGGACGCACGTACATTTAGGTCGAATATTGTTGGTTTGCTATTTGCCAAGGCGCAAGGTCAGTCTTCCACTAGACGACTCCTCTTCGGTGGGAGGGGGAGGGTGGTTGTGTCGCCATTTTGGATGTATATATTGTGCTTTGTGATTCTTGTTTCAGTTTCAATATCTGAAAATTTAACCTCGTTAGAGCATGAAATATGTACCGATAGAATTTATGACGCAACAGGTAGGTAAATGCTAGTTCCGTTACCGCATCTGTAAACATCCAAAATAATTGACATTCTACTTTGGACGTTTCTACAGCACAGAGACTTCTGCAGGCTTTCCATCAATACTAACTTAATGCCAAGATCCGTAATTTCGACCTGTTTCCCGATAATTACTTATTATTTATTCCGAAACGAGAGCAGATATTGAAAACCAGTTGCACAGTTTTGTTGATAATCAAGACTTAATTTAAAAATTTAAAAAACCCCGACTCATAGGATACTAATTTTCAAATCGATCAGACCAGTAGAATTGCTCACACTAACAAAAAATAAAAGAGCTGATGATTGTTAAACGGCTGAAAATATTTCCTTGGATCATAACTATGAACACACTCGATCAAGTCAGCTTTCAAATAAAAAAAAACCGCATCAAAATCGGCCCATTCGTTTAAGAGCTACGATGCTGCCACAAACAGACACACAGTACAGATTTGTAAATTTGTTTATTACTGAGAAATTCGTTAATAGCATAATTACTTGAGACCATTGTTTATTTTGTCTTGAAAAAATTAGTAAACATAGTGTACCTGTTTTCAACAAAACCGTGTAGCAGTTTTTCGATATCTGCTCTCGTTTAGAATTCAAAATACTGCTATCGTAAAGCAGGAGAATTTATGGATCATGGCTAGGGACTGGAAAATTTCGCGAATTCAATTAGCTGTAGGCTAGAATCCATTGTACTATGCATACTCAAGCATCGTCTATTCCTTCATTGTTTGTTGTTCCACTGAGTAGCAGCTGGTGGACAAATGGCCGGGGCTTGAGTATGCACAGAACATTGGATTCTAGCCTGCAGGTCATTGGAATTCGTACAATTTTCCAGTCCCTAATCATGGCCTTAAACCACAGTGCATTGCTCTCTGTCGTGACATAATTAGAGGGACCTGAAAATTTTCCGTTTTGTTTTGGTTATAGGTTAGAATTCAAACAACTGTGGTTAGTGTCACTTTCTTAATTGCCTCATGACGCGTTTGACACCTCCTCGAGAGATCTGGGCCAATTGTGGAGAAGCAACTAAATGCACATCCAATCATATGATATAACTGTGTTAGAGAGCAGCCAATGAGAAGCTGTTGTTTGCTAGAGTATAGACTGAGCACTCAGCAGAACTTGTAATTAATTAAAAATATATTTTGTTGGTTCAATAGATTTTAACTTTTCAGTGTGTTGAAAAGTTTACATTGGTTTTTAGTTACCTGGGGATGTTTTCATATTAACAATTGTAAAGACGGCTGCAAAACGACTGATAATAAATGTTATGCAGTGCTCACTTTATCGTGAATGGCTTATACACGTATATTCTTGGAGGCTAGCCTACATGTCAGTCAACCCGCGAATATTTCCGGTCTCTACTAGATACGTGTGAATTACGCGTTATTTCTGACAACTACTCGATTGCAAGCTGCTATATGTTATCTCGACGTCTCTCACTGGCCAACAATATCGTGGCCTGCCGCATATGTCCCTTCTGGGTAAGAAGTTATAAGTCAAACTATGGAGTGACCAATATCCGGTACAGGGTTTACAAACGCAACTTTCTTTCTTTTTAAGGCCTCGATCTTTAGTTTAGCAGTGGTTACAAAAATATGATTTTAACGCAAATTTATACATATATCAAATATTCATTCTGGCAGTTTTAACACTCATATATCATCGTTAGAGACATGAACTTTTCGCGAAAAGAAATTTGCCTCACTTTGTGTCAGTGACTTGTGTGCACGTCTGCAGACTTGCTTCACGGTCAGAGATTGGATGTTTTGACATTCGTGTGTCGTAGGGTTTTACACGCAAATCACAGACGTGTGGTGTTACATTAACCTTATTGTGATTGGTACAGTCAAATGAGAAACGTCACAGTTCAAAGGCACGCTGCCAATATCTATGAAGCAGAACTGCATACGTGCACATAAGGCACTGGAACAAAGTGGGGCAAAATTCTTTTCGCGAAAAGTTCATGTCTCTAATCATCGTCTGTGTCTGAATTTTTCTGTTGTGATACGCCAACCAGATTTTTAGATTTTTGCCCTTGAAATAGTACATATTTTGAGTCAAAATAAAGCCAAAATGTTGCAATTTTTTTGCTAGCAAACAGTATATTATTAAAAAAAAAAAAACCCTCTAAAAACTTTGTGTATCGTATGACTGTACATAGTCTCAAATTTTTCTAATCATTTGGTTAAAAAAGATTCAAGCTATTTGCAATTGTTAGAAATAAATGAAAGAGGCTGCGTCACTTCTATTGTTAATAATATTCATTTTCGTTTAATAAATGAAGGGTGTGACGAATAACCTGCAATGTTTCCTTATAGAAACATTACATTTTACTATTTGGTGCATATTATTGGATGAAATCGGTACTAGGAATTATTTAGCGTTTGTTCATCGGTGAGAGAGAATTTACATCTTAAAATTTAAATTAGGTTAATTATTTTATAATTACGCTTTAATTTTCAGAATACAATGTACGTAATGAAAGGTCAAGTAATTAGCTACATCACTATTTAAATATGTTCAGGTGAATCTTGCGAAATCTTTAATCAGGGAGGAATTAACAAAAATTCACCATAATAACTGACACGGACTCTTAAATGTTCTTGCCCAATAAACTCGCATATTGTACTCGGGTATATACAGGATACGTAAGTCTAACTAAAGGGAGAGTTTTATTGTATTTTCAGTTTTTGAGCCGTTACATTTATTCGAACTGTATTATCAAAATTTTCTCTTCGACAAAGCATAGGATATGTTCTTGATAAACTGCTTGACATAATTAATAATGGAATATTTCATTCATTTATCATGCACAATGATTGCAAGAGAATTATAGGTTAACTTTCAAGAATTATCTTGCAATGTTTCTGCATTAAAAATTAATGAAAGATTCCGTTATTATTTATCTCAAGCAGTTTACCAAGAATATATCCTATGCTGTGTCAATGAGAAAATTTTGATCATACTGTTATAATAAAGGTTATGACTCAAAAACTTAAAATGGAATAACATTATCTAACTCTTCCCCTTAACACCAAATAATTACGCGAATTTGGCGTGCATGTAGTCGTAACGTGGCTAGACGCTTAGTACTGAAGCTCAAATTCATCATGTTCTTAAAAAACTAGTAAACGTGAGCTGACAGATGTCACTAGTACCCAGTAATGACACAAGTAGACAATAATGTCTTATTAGTTCCAAAGCAGAGTTTTACGAATATTTTTTAATGCTTTAGCTACGTTTATTTACTACTATTACATTTAACTATACTAGTGCTCTTCACCAACGAACGTACATTTTTACGTTATTTTTTTAACTATTTCGAACGCGAAGACGGAAAGAACATTCATAACCGTTAATTACAAAAAGAAAACGTATCGAACATAAAACTGTCGTAATGACTGCGTAATTTATAAATTATACTTTGGAAATTGGGGTATGAATTTTTTAAACTGGAAATTATGATCTTCTTTCGACTATTAGCCAGCCTTTTAATCATCATTTAGATCCTACGATCTAAATTAGGGGCTATAATAATTTTCCTATCAGTTGTAACTAGTATGATGTTATCAGGAGATAATTGCGAAAACATACAGCCTTCGATTTATTATCTACCGTTTCAGTCTGTAAGTTCGTGGGCGCTGTTACCCTTTAATGTAGGCAACCACGCAGCTCGCTGTTGGCGTGTGAGTAAGAAGGCTGAGTGATGAAATGTTTATAAATTTGTTTCAAATGTGTTTGGGAATATTAACTGATTTCACGACGTAATATAAAGCGCAATTTGTTAAACGCTAAATCACTTCCAAAAATTATTTGTTAGTATTATTATGATAAATATAAGAAAATTCTTACAAAAGATACTTTTTAATAAAAATTTTAGAGTTCAAATTAAGTTCATATCGACGTAATGTTAATATACAGAAACAAATAGTAAGAAAAACTAATCTTCTTTCAAATATGACGAGGTAATTAATATTTTTGGCTGGTTAAACGAAAAGTTAAAACTGGAATACCAAAGGGGAAAAAAAACATTTTGTAGAAGATTAACTTAAACGATCATGATTACGTAAACAATTGTATTCAGTTGAAATAAAATATGTTGGTTACGTTAATTTTTGGTTTTTATGTAAATAATTATATATAATTGTATAGCTTAAAAAAATTTGTAATTGTTTACACAAAAAAATTACGATAGTTCTTACAACTCTATAATAACCGAAAATCAAAAACTTTTGAGTTGTGATTTTAAAATAATTTTACCAGCCGTAAACCATTCGTGCAGATATTTCTGGGAGTAAAATTAATTTAAAATCAAAAGGTGAATATTTTTTTGAAATTCGGTTACTACAGAGTCCTAGATATTATCTTAGTAAAAAATATAAAAATGACGGCTTTCCATTTTTACAGATTTTGTGGTTTCAATCCCTTACTTTTCAAAATACTGTTTTTTATTTCTTACTCGAAAGCAAATCATACTACCGTCCAGTGCTATATAAACAGGCGATCGCTAATAAAATATCTACTTGGCAAAAAATTTTCATTGAAATACGATGAGTAGTTTGAATTTTATCGAAGATTGAATATTCTAGTCGTTTGCTCGACATCTTAACTTTCCATATCCCTTAACGAAATAACTGAGAAGAGAGAGGCCAAATCCGACATAGACACAGTAAAAACTCTATCTACAGAAGTACACTTAAATACTCAGTAGTTACACGCATTAAGGCGGCCGCCTACCCCACGTTCCAAGTGCGTTGCAGTGTGTTCGTAAAAAGGTTTTTTCTACGAAAATATTCCACGTGCGCCCATCGTGCCAACGTACGAAAAGTAAACAAACTTCAGACGAGGTCGGAACCTCATTTTTAAGACGCCACGCTCATTAAAAATACTGTTTCTGAGCCCTCCAACACGGCTAAAAACGGTCTTTTCAGACTTCCGTACTTCAAAATGTGCTAACCGGATGAGCGCGAAAATCAGATTGCGACCTGCACTAAACTTAGTTGCAGGCTTCCTACCAATAAAATTATATGGTCAGCACTTAGTGTCCCATAGTAAAAACCGTTCGGCGGGAACCTTGCACGCTAGTTCAGCGCTTGGCTCGTTGAGGCGACGCGGAATTTGATGGGCGCTTTTGATCCTCCCACGCGCGGGTAGGCGGCGCCGGTAAAGATATATTTTTACTCGGAATATTAGGAAGATCCAGGTTGATTTATTATTGGAGTTATGAAAATTCTAGTGGAAAGGGGGCTAGGAACTGTGATTTGGTTTTCTTTCTTTCTTATTTTTTTGAGAAAGTTGATTTTAACCAATGCACTGTGGGTTAGCACAGCGCCTAGGATTTGGAGGGGAGGGGAGGATATTTGGCTTCACACTCGTCCATATCCCTAGTAGATACCTGAAACGAACATTAAGAAAATAGTTATACTGTACTGTCACTCAGGCAGGCCCGATGAGCCAGCACTTGTTAAAATTAATTACAAGTGGGAAAACATGTTTCCGGACCGAGGGTTAGGCACAGAGAGCTCTGCCTCAGCCGGGGTATGCTGATTGGCCCGCCTGGTGGCCAATCACAGCTCGTCCAGGATCTATAATTTCCTTTAGAAAACTTTTATATCTACTTGATTTAAATTATGTAGTGTTTTGGTTGCTGTGTTTTGTGGAAAAAAATCAATAATTATACCTATATATAAAAATACTCCCGATTATCCGCATGTGGATTATCCGATTTGCGGATTATCCGCGCAGTATATTTCACTTTAAACAGTATAAAAAATAAAAAAATTAAATTGATTATTTATAAATATATGCTGTATTTACTCACATAATGTTAACCAACGTGTTATTCCCGTAACCGTATTTTGAAAGACTTGAAGAAGATTTAAGTATTTTCCAGCAGGCGAAACAATTAGTATGCGCATAAATGGATTAACGAGATTATACATCGTGTCGCGCGTGGGTGTATTACCGAGATTTGTATTTTGGATACATACGATATCCGTAATTTAGTTATTATATGTTTTTAGATTATTGGCTTGTACCCCCTGATAATCAATGCGAATAACAAGGGGTAGGCCTATACTGTATTAAATTGCTGCCTTTTATTGCAGGAATGAATTTGAACAACTTCCTTTCTACTGAGATAAGAAAGGGTAAAAGTAGATTATCCGCGATTTTGGATTATCCGAGGCATCGGCCCCCTCCATTAGTGCGGACATTAGGGAGTTGACTATTATGTAATAAGTGGGTGTACCCAGGTAAGGTTAATTCTATTAGAGGTTAGAAAGATCAATGTTAAAAGTTTGTTGCAGGGAAAAATTCTGCCGTTTGAGTGCTAGTTTCAGTAAGGGTTGTTAACTGATCATTCACACAGCTTTCCTGGATTTTAAGTTAAAGGTGATCCTTTAAAATATGAATTTTGTTTCTTTTCACTTTAAAATTAAGTTAAATGATTTCTGTCATCTCCAAGCCTATTTAAATTTAATTTTACTACGGTTTCGTATGTTTCTGTTCCCTTAACGATAGCAGCAAAACTAGCGGCCAAAATTTTTCCCTGTGCCAAACTGTCCCATTAGAAAGAATATTTTCCTTGTAACCTGCAGTAAAATTTACCTTAACCCAGGTTTCACTTGCATAGTGTGGCTATTGTTCGTGTAGTTGGATGTTTCCCGCCGTGAAAACACTCTGTACGTAGAATTCTCACCTGAACGGATGCTGTTCCGGACCGCACAGAGAACTGCCGGCCTTCCATCTCTCCCCTCTCCCTAACTCCACCTCGCCACTTTGATGGATGCTTCGTCTGCTGGCGAGCGGGCGCCATTAGCCGCGGCATTAGCTGGCAGCTACCATTAGCGCCGCTGCATCGCCACTTAACGTTATTAGCGTATCAGAACACCCCTTCCCCTGGCAACGCATTATCCACACCCCTTCCCCCTCCCCCTCCCCATCACAATGGGGTGCACTCACACAGCGCCACTAATAGTTTCGCGTATCACGCGCCGACAGACGGGGTGTTCTCTTCTCACACGGTACTCTTTGCTTTTCACCCTCATCGGCCGCTGCGAATAAAAGGCAAACGCCTGGAATAGGGATCGTTGCGTACACCAATCAGCGTAGAGGCTACATCTGAAACTAAAGGTGTAGTATACGTTACGTTCTACTCCCTTCTCCTGTGTCCTCTCAATATCTCCAGTTATCTTTATATGATAACAGTATTTTCAGATATTTTACAGGGGGAAAATAATTTACTAGATAACTTTCAACTCCCCCGTAGTTACGCCCATTTGTCGTTCTAGAATAACCTTAGATCACATGAAATAATGATAAAGTTTCCATGTCTTTTTAAAAAAAAGTAATTTTTTATTCAATCCGGACTCAGTGCGATACCCGACTTCCTATAAAAATTGTATTTGGCAGTGATTTATTTCAGCTGTCTGGCTGATAAGTGTTAAGTAGTAATTTTGGTATACAACTGAGATTTCTCTGGCTGTTATGAAACACTAGAACATAAAACATTTGTTTAGGTAAGTTTTACTACATATATGAGCAGTGTATGTCTCTGAGGGTTTACCTTTCCGTTATAGCCTAACTGGTAAAATATTCTATAACTAAAATTCATTAATCGGTTTACCAATGTTCCTTCAAACTGTATTCAAGTGGAATCTGCTAGTCGTTAGCACGGTCTAAGAGGAAGGGGTCTTGACACTGCGTATGTTCTCCAGCAAGAGAAATTGACCCCCTTTTTGTCGCCGAGGGCTGGTAGTAATTTGGTGGAAGATTTACCTTGTTTACATCTGGCGATGCTATAAGTTTTACAATTATTTATATATAATTATGTTAATATGGTAATTTGGTATTGTAGATATAAGTTTCGTATCCATAAATGCATTGTCTTGTGTGTGGAACTGTTTATATAAGTAATAGAGCATTATAAAAAATACTACTTTTGTAAGAAAAAGAATACATAATAAGAAATGCCAACAGTCTTGCATAGTTGGCACCTCACTGGATTCATATTTCTACGTTGAAAAACTAAATTTATGGCAGAAAATGGGTTCCGATATAAATTGCATATACTTTCTCTGGATTTTCAATATTTTTCTTCTATGACACAGACAATTCCGATAACGACTACATATTTTAAGCTGTGAAATCTTGTTAAGGCAAATACAAAACAAGACTTATCTTCCACTAAAAGACTACTAGCGCTGCGACTAAAAAAAGAGTCACATTTTATTCCTCCGCGTCTAGACCTTACCTTCATAGACGCTGCTGGTGAGAAACGAAGGGTATCTTCGCGCCGTGCGTTCTGAGTACATGTGCATATATTCATGCATCTTCGATCGTAGTGCTCTATGGCTTTTATTTAGCTTCTACACTGCTCTATATGCATGCAACCCGAGGCGAGGTGTTGGAGAAATTCACCAGGAGCGAGCCCCTTATGTCACGAAGGAGTTCTTCACACTTCGTTGTAAAATAAGTTGAACTACGAATTTGTCGCGAAAATATTTTTGCACTATTTCGCTTCAGCGCCTCACCTGCTCATCAGCAGCTCTGCCTCGTGTTTTATTGGCGGCGTATCTTAGTTCAGGAACGTCTCTCGCTTGATTGCACCAATCAGAGTAAAGCTATCGTCATATAATACATCTGTGATATGCCAGTAGAATCAACAAGACAAGCGAGAGTTAAAATATCCAATCACTGACAATAATACAGGTCTGCAGATGTTAACATATGGCAACTAAAGCAAACGGTGAAAAAACCTTTTTTCGCCACAAAATCGTGGCTGTAGAAATAAGTATCAACGTTAAATACTCTATGGCTGACTGTGCTCCAAGACAAGATATTGAATTGACTTTTCCAAAATGGTTTTGCCGATTTTCTTGATTGTGATCACGGCCGTAGAGGAACAGGTCGGGACACTTGGAGTTTAAAACTAACCCTCATATGACTGATTGGCACCACTGGCACTCTGGTGTTGTTTTAACCACGGCCATAGAGGAACAGGTCTGGACACTGGAGTTGAAAATTGACCCTGTTATGACTGATTGGCGCCACTGGCACTCCGGGGTTGTTTTAACATTGCGTAAATGGGACAACCAGGAGCAAACTCGTATCGGAGCTGCTAGGAGAACTGCTAGTAAGACGCTATACTGCAATGTTAAAACAACACTTCATTGCTAGTGGCGTTTTCAGCCATAGAGGGGTCAACTCTATAGCATTGTTAGATAGGCTAGTGTCCAGACCTATGCTTCTACGACCGTGGTTTTAACATTGTGCAAATGGATCTACAAGGAGCAAGAATGTGTCGGAGCTGCTAGGAGAACTGATAGTAAGACCCTATATTGCAATGTTAAAATAACACATCATTACTAGTGGCACTTTCAGTCGTAAAGGGGTCAACTCAATAGCATTGCTAGATAGGCTAGTGTCCAGACCTGTAATTCTAAGACCGTGTTTGTTACTAAACGAAGAGTTAACAGCTCTTTACATTTAAAGCTCTATGCCTTCTGCCAACTACACCACGCAGAGTTCAGGTACCCGGGAGCACGGTCGTAGAAGTACAGGACTGGACACTTGTTTATCTTCCAATGTATTTTGCTTGGCCTCCTTGTTGTTTGGCTGCAGTTTGCCGAGAGTGTTATGCGTCTTTCGTGCTGCATTCAGGGTGGTCGGGCTCAAACTCCGTCCACTTTTTTTTTCGTGGTTTATATTATGAAGTAAATAAAGATTGCTGAAGCCATGCTTTAGAATTGTGAGCTAAGGAAGTATTTCATAAATTGATAAAACATACGTTTTGATAAATTATTTATCTTTATAATGTAAACACTGGGAAAAAGTGGGAGGAAAGTGGGCGGAGCTTGAGCACGACCGCCCTGATTGCTGCGCCAAAAATGCACTACACTCTCGGTAACCTGGTGAACTGCAGCCAAACAACAAGGGGGCCAAGTTTCCAGGCGAGTGTCCAGACCTGTTCTTCTACGGCCGTGCCCGGGAGCTAAACATTAACCTAACACGAATTCGATGTTAACCTGGTCTATACTACAAGTTATTTGGAACAGTTTGCTTTGTACGTAATTTATTTTTCTATTCAGGTACTAAGTATATACTTAAAAAAATTACGTACGTTAATGCAGTGAGGGCTAGTTATATCAACACTGGTTAGCGCCTGGAATTAATTTCATACACTTGTTAGGCTGTAAATGTGTTGTAGGAACCCTGTTATTGCTAGCAGAGAGTTTATTCTCTGGCTAACTAACCTACTGTAGAAGAGGGATAATAGTGGCGAGTGCGAAACAACTTACAAGATGGCGATGGCAGTTACGAAAATTATGTGACTCGTTTAACTTAATACAAATATATATTACTCTGTGCGAAGTCATATTAATTTGAGATATTGTAGCATGAAACTATAACCGAGTGTGAGATTGGGTAAAGAGAAGGAAAAAACAAACTGTGTAGGTGATTATGTGTTTCGGAAAACGTGTCTCTAACCTAGCAAACTCGTGTATAGAATCGAAACTGATTATTACGAATGTGTGTTTTGTGTATCCAATGATACTTCCAAATTTGTTTTGCATAATTTATAATTAAAATTGTATTGATTGCAATCGTGATTTTAGCCACTGTTGACTTTGAAAATATTAATGTCTCGTGCCTAAAATAACGTTTTGGTACGGTTTCCTAACCTCTAATTGTGTAGCTTCTCGTGCATATACAAGTATGTAGGAAGTGTGAAGTTTCATATGTATAACCTAAATAGGAAAATCGGTATAAAATTGTTACAAGCATGTTCTAGTTGTGTTGTAAAGTGTGGGGAATACAAAAGTTATTTAATGTTGGGGTTTTATTTTCGTTGATTGGCAAATTTTAGAAATTAATTACAGCATAGCATTTGTAATGCAGGTGAGATCACTATGTTTCACAGTTACGTTTTTACATAATTTCATAAATTAATTTTTAACTCCAAGCATGCTTCGTATCTCGTGTGACATGGTATTTATAAGTTAGTTTTACAGCATAGGCCCTACAAGTGGCTTTCGTCTTTCAACGAGTCGTGAGTAAAATCTTGACGCCTGCATTATTTGTGAGCAATTTAGTGCTAATGTGTTGCACATATCATTCGTACAAGGACTCCACGTAAATTTGACTGGCTTTGCAAGTGTTCACTGAAGTAGATTTTAATTGTGTTGACTGCAAACGTGTTATGTGAAAATATTTGAAACGAAAGACTATAAACTAAAAGTTAAGCCCTCCAATCTTATGAAATAAAGAGCATACCAACAGAATCTCTCTAAATTAAGCACATGTTCGATTCAAACACTTAATTTTTATAATTTTGTCGCATATTTTGACGGTAATGTTAATTTTAAGTGTAGTATATGTGGGACTTGCATTGTAATAACTAAAGTGAATTTTTCAATATAGCCTAATACAGAAATAACATGTTACAAATCTTTATATTTCACATCTCATTTGTAAACGCTTTAACTTTTCGCACGTACTTTGTAAATAATACGAAAAAAGTAATATAAACATTGCATACTTGCCAACATATTTTAAGTTTTCGAGCTAAAAATACTTAAAATTTGGTAACTATAATGCTAACATACACATAAAAGGATCACCAAAACTCTTTATACCTTGGTAGCTAACAAGGGAATAAAATGGCTGCTACAACACAACTGGGCATTTAACAAGAGAATAAGCTATACTTCATGTGATACAAGTTTGGATAAATCTTACAACTTATGGGCAGTAATTTTTAATATTTTATGATATGTGACACAATGCAAGACTTTTTAGCTCTAGAATGAATCTGAGATGTCCATTTCAGCATTTGTACTGTAAAGTATGTCTTGTGTAGTGCTACAAATCACAAAATATTACAAATTACTCCCCATAAGTTGCTGTCAAATTTATCCAAACTTATATGAAATCGACTATAACATGGTGTTAAGTAACCGCCTGTTAGTTGGAAGTTGATACATCCGGCTCTAAGTCGTTTGAGTCCTTTTCGAGCACCTGTAGTGAATGAGATAATCCCTGCTCGTGTTCGCTCACACTTAGGGCCCGGTTGTACCAACTTCCAACTAACCGGTGTTTATCCAACATCGTGTTAGCTTTATCTCTTGCTAAGTCCAGCTGTGTTGTATCAACCATTTTTATTCCCTAGTTAGCTACCAAGGCGGTAAAAAGTTTTGGTGGTGCTTTTATGTGTATGTTGGCAATATAGTTACTAGCAATGTAGTATTTTTAGCTCGAAAACTTACATAATGTTGGCAAGTATGCTATGTTCATAATATTTTTTTTTGTATTATTACAAAGTACGTTAGAAAAATTAAAACTTTTACAGTTGATAAGTGGAATAATAAAGTAAGATTACAGGTTATTTTTGTATTAGTTTACATTGAAGTTATTACAACACAAGTACCACGTATACTACACTTAAAAATAACACAGTCGTCAAAATATGCGACGAAATCATAAAAATTGAAGAGTTTTAATTGGACATGTGCTTATTTAAGAGAGATTCTGTTGGGATTCACTTTATTTCATAAAAGTGGAGGGCTTAGCTTTTAGTTCATAGTCTTCCGTGAGACTGTTTCAAATGTATTAACATATCATGTTTGCTGTACCTAAGTGAACATTTGAAAAGCCAGTCAAATTTACTGTAGAGTCCTTGTACGAATGACATGTGCAACACATTAGCACTGAATTGTTTAGAAACAATGTAGGTATCACGATTTTATTCACGACTCGCAGAACCACGGAAGCCACTAGGCCTAGATCAGGAAATGAACTAATAAATACCAAGTCACACGAGTTACGCAACTTGCTGAGAATTAAAAATACATTTATTAATTTTCTGTAAAAATATAACTGTGAAATAAAGCGATTTCACTTGCGTTACAAAAACTAGCTCGTAATTATTGATGAACATTGCCAATCAATGAAAATAAACAAAGTATCCACAATACTGAATTGTAAAACCTCGACGTTAAATAACTTTTGTATTCCCCACACTTCAGAACACAACTATAACATGCTTATAACGATAATTTTATGACATTTTTACAAAGAAAATCTTTGGAAACCCAGTTGCAAGGAATAGCCTTGTAGTTGTACTTTCAATAAGAAAAAAAATTAAATTGCTTATTGCTCTTCATAAATAACACTGAAATTATTTATCGAATTACTTTTGAATAAAAAACGTTGAACCTTTTACATAACCCTGATGTAAAAAGGAACGTTTAAGGGTATTAACCTATCAATAACGGTCAAACTCAGTTTCGTTAAAAAAAAGTTTTTTATTTGTAATGCAGGTTTCGAGCTCAATAAAGAAACATTTCGGGCAATATGTAATGCCCTCAGTCGCGAAAATAATTTTAAGTATTTACTGCAGCAACGAACCGATTTTTATGTCTAGCACTGTACCTTCGCAGAAGTAGTAATTACGTAGATCTCGGAACTGCTGAAAAAAGTGGGTTGCTCTATATATTAGCGATAGAAGATCTTTACAAACTAAAGATCGCAAATGACGTCTTTTGTATATGTAGGAAAGTTTTTACGAGAAGATAAATTTGCTTTTAAAATCTTTTATAAAAATCTATTTTATAAAAATTTATTCAGACACGATTGCCTTAGATGACATTTATTCAAGAACTGCAAATAAGAATATTGTAGAAGTGTCTTAAAAATCCGCTCTATTTTTTCATGTAATTTACTTCTGGCTTGTGTCAATTCTAACTTTGAATAATATCGAAAATCTTCAAAGCGAAACACAAAATATATTTCCATGAAATATTCTTAAAATAATCTCGAAGATGGACTATAGCATAGCCAATATTTCGTACGTACATTTCAGATAAAACAGAACTTCTGATAAGTCCCCAAACATTTAATTCAAATACGTATCTTATACCGTTACTTACGCATTATCATAAAGCTATTTGATATATATATATATATATATATATATATATATATATATATATATATATATATATATATATATATAACATCCAAATTATAAATGCAAGGAAATTTGTTTATAAGCCTACCCTATTAAACACCAATAAACGTTCTGAAATATCGATAAGTTTAAATGTTGTTTGAGGCACTCCAAGACAGTTTTAAGCCTAAATTTACTTATTTTTATAAGATTCCATTTTGAATATTGATATTTTAATTAAGAAGTTGTAATAGGCAAATCAGCATTAAAAGTTGAATTTAAATGTACACGTTTTTGAAAGTCAATATAAAAAAACTGCAAAACGACTATCCTGGATAATATCTAACTTTATTAACAAGCATTTATCCAGAATTATGCATTTGTTAAACTTGATCTCTTGCACCGTAATTAAATGCACGAGATTACGGCGTTACGGATTGTTCTTCAAAAGTACGTTACGTGAGAAAAATTTTGCTCCGTAATTTGGAAAAGAAACAGTTGACTAAAACTGTTGTTTGTAAACTGGCTTCGAAAAACCTACAATTTTAAACTAATGTTTTTTTTTTAGAGCTGAATAAATGTACCGTGACTAGAGATGATGGTTTATCGCGGGAAAACTTGACTGTTTGCAGGATTCCAACACACGTTCAGTAGATTAGATCATTGCGTGCTTTCTCTTGTACCTAGAGCTGTTACCTTATTTGACTGAGCCAATAAGAATACAGCTATTGTAATATTTGATGCTTGTTATTGGTCTGCAGAGAGCTCCGTTGTGTCAGATGAACTTCATGCTGTCATATATGTTGCAAGAAACTACGGCGTTTTCAAGGGTATGTTGGCACAAAACATTTTCGCGATATGCGCTCATCTCTAACCATGACCTCTAAACGCAGAATAACGTTCATTTAAGGGCGAAACTAGCCAACATCTGTACGCACCAAGGTCGTGGAACCGCAGCGATACCACGTCACACTGCAGCCGTATTTTTTTACTCAACCGTTTATTATTCGAACGTAAACTATAGTTAGAAAACAACAGATGTTAGTGTCCCGTCTCTCGCCAGCGGAATGGATCATTTGAGCTCAACCGCTGTCGTTTTGTAATCCCTGATAGTTTCGGAAATTGTACCCTTTGTAGGTTTAAGCTCCACCCATGGTAAGCTGGGGATAGAGGGATTAGAATGAATGAGGAAGCGGGGAGGGGGTGAAATCTACCTCCACAAGTTCGTCTGTAGAGATTGAATGCGCCCGCGTCACGTACACCGATGTACCGTAAACCGGAGTGAATTACGTAGTCCTTGTGAAGTAGCTTTGTATACTCAGAATTGTGGTATTTATGTCGTTCAGCGATGAAAGTGTCAAATTTTAACAACGTGGTTCGAAAGAAATGTCTTGAAACACTCGGCTGAAACTATCGATTTATTGACTGTATTTATTTGCTTGGACATACTCCATTGCGAAGTAAATGACTGTCAAAAGGAAAAAGAAAACTAAAAATAAGACAAAAACCATAAATAAGCAGAGCATGCTTTAGTCAACAGGATATATACATGACATAAAATTCCAAAAAATGAATCGGGTCAAATAAAACAAGGAACAAACGGATGAAAATGAAATTTAAAAAAAAAATCAAATTAGAAACCTGAGTTAACATGCGACCAATGGTGAGACGAAACAAAACACAGTAGATATCAGACACGAGCAGAAATACAACAAACGACACAACGATGAGACGAAACAAAACACAGTATTTTTCCAGACAGTCAGAATTAACGACATTTCGGGAACTGGAATCTGTTTCCGTCGTCAGGTAGACACACAGGGTTCAGGAACACGAGTGCGACTGATCATTTTATTTACCGAAACAACCATAATGTAATATTCTTAAAGATGATGGTTTATCGCGGAACGACTTGACTATTTGCTGAGTTTCAACATACGTTTAGCTTATGAAAAGATGACTGGCTTTCGCTTGTACTTGAAGCTACTGCCCTATTTGACTAATCCAATATGAATCCCGCTATTGTAATTTTTGATGTGTATGACGTGTCAGACGTAACACCAAATCATGCATTCATACGTGTTGCAAGAAACCACAGTGTTTTCAAGTGTATGTTGGCACACACCATTTTCGCGATACACCATCATCTCTAAATATTCTGTATTGTTCTGGTACGAGACCAGAACATATTCGTAAAGTGCAGTGTCAAAGGTTGCCGAATATCTGGGGGAGGTTACTGAACACGGCGACGGAGGAATGCCTGCAGCCTCGAGGACATTAAAACACGCCCCAGCGTATTTCCGCCAGTTGTTTATAAATAGAGGCACGAGTATTTCACGTATTAATCTGGCAACAGCCTAGACTTCTCCGACCTATACACACGCTGGCCAAAGTCAAATAAACATTGGCTTGTAACCGTAACACGTGTTACCACTACGACTTGTATCCTTATTTATCACTGGCTTGCGGTCGTCAAAGATGTATTGAAACAGGTGTCGTCTAATCACTAGGGCCTCTGGTTTTTCACGAAAAGAATTTTGCCCCACTTTGTTTCTGTGCCTTACGTGCACATCTGCAATTCTGCTTCATGATTATTGGCAGCGTATCTATATGAAGAGCCGTATATCATTTGTCTGGACCAATTACAATAAAGTCTCTGCAACACCTCACGGCTGTGATTTGCCGGTAGAATACCAAGGCTCGAGAGAGTTAAAATATCCAATCACTGACCACGAAGCAGAAACAAAGAGCCTTGTCGCTTTTACAAACCAGATGGTAGCTTCTACTAAACAGATTGTTGAAGGAACTGTCCAGAGTTGTACCGTCAACCGAACTTTTTTTCAGTGTACAACGCTCGGATAAGGGAGAGTGAGTGGGTGGAATGTGTAGCGGTAGGAGTTCTCAGTAGTCCACAGTTTCCCTCGCACGAGCTCTGCAAGCCGTCTAGTTCTAACATATAGGTAAGACATCGTTTTTTTTTTTTTTTCACGTTCCCGTTGAGCGACAATCTGAGTCTGATTCAGGTATGGACAGGAAAATCTCGCGAATTCAATGACCTACATCTTAGACTCAGCTTTCCTATGCATACTCTAGCTCCGACCATTTGTCCATTACCTGCTACTCAGTGGAACAGCAGAGAATGGACGAATAAACGGGGCTTGAGTATGCATAGGACAACGTTCTAGCATGCAGGTAATTGAATTCGCGAAATTTTCCTGTCCCATAGCTATAGGTCATTCGGGATAATGTAGCACTAAACATTTAACCTTTGAAAAACATCACTAGCCGTTACTCTATAATCACTATTAGCTCTAGTTACCTTACTGCTTGTGCAGTTGGCAGAGAAATTAAGCAATATAGTTCCGTGTATTTCCCATTTAAATACAACGATATTGAAACAAAAGTAACCTAAATCGACACAATTGTATTTTATATATAAGTAATACACTTTTTAAATCAAACTATATAGATTCCTACTGACTTCACAATGTATATTACACGCGCAAACGTCAAGTGACGTGTTCAGATGGGTAATACATTTCTAGTTGTTAGCCGTTAGGCGCGGAATGATACAAATTAGCTGAAAACAGAACTTTAACAGGGCTTTATTCCTAACCGTCTATAGTAGACCATACCACAAAATAAACAAGTAGTAACAGAAGTGACAAGACGTGATTTTTATCGTACTCATTTTCTCTTTTGATTGTCATGGTGTCGGAGTTCGTAGAAGTTTGGTTACAAGGAAGTTTAGTAGGCCTTATTTTATTATAAGTGAGGAATTTGATCCGTAAATAACGTCACATTTACGACTTATAAATATGTAAATGAAATTCTAACAAATTACAGTATTTCGTGGAATGTAAGAGGTTGTTTAAACCAATGTCTCAAATTCCCTATGGCTTTGTTTACTTTCCTGTACGCCCCGAGTGCTGGTGCAATAACAATGTTTACAAAGCTACATTATGTCGCTTCTAATAGAGTTAGTTACTATCTGATGTTTAGCCTCGAATCGTTATTTTCACCACTTTAAAATTTTAAGCTAATACACAAACTAATTACAGTACCTCAAGAACTACAAGTGGTTATATAAACCAATGTGGCTTATCCACGTGGTATTGTTTATATTTATGTACTCCCCGAGAGCTGGTACGATAACAACAATAAAAAAAGCCTTCCTTGTCGCTTCTGTTAGTATTATTTATGCTGTGACCATGCCTAGAGCCACCGTTTTTGGTAAAGACAATAATTTGCACCAACTTTTACTTTCAATGCTTTACGAGCATATCTGCAGGTCTGCTTCGCTGTTACTGGCAGTTTGTTTTCGTGCTGATTGCAATACGCCAATCAGAATTAGGTTACTGCGGCACCACACGTCTGTGATTGGTGCACTGACACCTTTGCAGAATTATTATTGATAGTTTTCCATCATGATCAGAAGTTGGCAGTGTTTTCGTAGAAAGGGTTTTTCAACACGACTTTAAGAGGTGACTCTATTATTTTATTTGTTGTAAGTAGGTCTTAAGGCTCGGTTTTAGTCGCCATATTAAATTTTATTATTTTTCACTTTATTAAAATTCTGAGAAGAAAAATGTTAAATCGGTTACAATACCGCAAATTCTATTCACCTTCAGCTATAATACAAGCACGGCAATAGAGCTAGTAATGTATAGTTAGGTCGCTATATGTCGAGCAAATTATTAATATAAAAAAATTGCCACATACATTGCAGCGTAATTATAAGTTACAGTTAAACCGCAAGGTCTGTACTGCAGCGAAATGTAAATATAATTTGAGGTGTAATCGCATATTTAACATATTTCTTCTTATAATTCCATAAAAGCTAAAAATAATCAAGTTTAATACGGCGACTGAAACCGAGTCTTACATTCCAACGCAGGTCTATTATAATGTGATTTTACGATTTATGTCGGTATTTGTTCCAGTTACCACGAAGCAAATAATCGGACGGTATTTTTAATAGATAGAAACATAGTATGGATAGACTGAGTGAAGAGGTTTTGGTCAGCGCTTAACATCGAGGTCTTCAGCGTTGGTGAAGGGTGATATGATGTCAGTATGGAGCAGTGCCGGAATGAATTGCCGAGGGAAACGGGAGATTCCCGAGAAAACCCGCCGACCAGCGGCATCGTCCGACATGATTACGCCGGGAATCGAACCCGGATCGCCTTGGTGGGAGGCGAGAGGTCTAACCCCTCGATCACCACGGCCCATAGTATGGATAGCGATATCACGAAAATGTTTTATGCAAACATACCCTTGAAAGCACTGCAGTTCTTGCAACGTATATGATTCGGTGATACAATTCTGACAGCAGACACAACGTAATGTCTGCAGACCAATAAAAGGCATCAAATATTACAATATCGGGATTCTTATTGGCTCAGTAAAATAGGGTAACAGCTCAAAGTACTAGCTAAAGCCAGTAATCATCTGGTAAGCTGAACGTGTGTGGAAATCCAGCAAACAACCAAGTTTTCCCGCGATTAACCGTCATCTCTAAGTATGAAGTGTGTTCTTGTCGTAGATACACACATTGGATACAAGTTTAATAGTTACACATAAACACACTTATCGTACCTCGCTACAGCACAGCTCATGTACAAGGTCCGATTCACCCGTACAAAATATTTTCCCGAATTTTTTCTCTACGAATAGTACACTAGCGGGAGCAAGTTTTTTTTATTATTATTTGGAGGAATACCTCACCGATTTTTTTCGCTCTTCCCGAGTTTTTGCGCGAATTACAGCTCCGGCTTCATGTTTCTAATTAGATCTGTTCGGACCGGGGGTGCAGGATTCCGCTCCATTGTCCGGCTCGGATGGAGATGTTATTGTGGAAAGTGATGGAATATTTGAAATTCAATTCCACCCCGCAATTCACAAGGGACACAGATGTAGGGTCAGTTAAGTTCCATCAATACTAATTATCAGTTGTACGCAGCTGACTTCTCTCTCCAGCGATGCCAACATTCTTCTCTTTTTTTTTCCATTTATTTTTTTTTTACTTTTTGTACTTTGCTGAAATGTTCTATGCTGGCAAGGGAATTTTTTTATTATTGCAACGTTTAAATAACTGCAAGAAAACAAAAGATCCTGAATTAAAAAATCAAAGAGTATAAGCAACTCACCTGCGCTCAAAGCTTTGTAAAATATTTTTGAGTGTTTGGAACTTTTATAAAAAAAAATATTTTTTTTGGCATGAACTCATTATTTTTTAGAAATTTGATTCTTTCTTCGTTAAAGGATTTCAGCATTTGAATTCCATTAGCTTTGTTTTTATTCTTTCATTAAGGTCACCTGTAATAAATCTCGACATCATATGTATAATATAAAAATACATGTGTAATATACATAATATAATTGAACATATATTAAAAATATATTTTATATTTATTTATAATACATTTTATACATATATATTTTATATTTTATAGGTACATTATATTTTATATTTGTATATAATATATTTTAGAGACATATTATATTTTATATTTGTATGTATATATATTTTATTTAATATATTGTAGATATATTATATCCTATATTTTATAGTTAGGCCTATATTATATATTTCATGTATATATAACATATTTTATATATAATATATTATATATATGTTTCTTATGTTTCCAGAAACAACAACATAATAAGCACACCACGCGAATCCTGAGATAAATTGGAGAATAAAATGTCAGTGGTAAAATGTTGTACGATGACAGTTTACAAGCACGATGTGGCAACATATCAGAGTATTTAGACCCCTCTTGCACTCCATAGATATCTTACTTAGCTTACTACTACTACTACTGTTGTGACATGCATATTACGAGTACAGGTTACAATACTGAGCAGTCCAACTCTACGTTTATTTGATTTAACACACGCGAAATAATACCTGGACGTGGAGCGCAACGGGTGACTTTCTCCCTGCAGTGTTGCCACATTGTGCACGTAAAATAGCGTCATACAATATTTTGTCACATTTTTGTTTTCCGTTTAGCCCAGGATTCGCAAGGGTTGCTTATTATGCTGTTGTTTCTGGCCATCCTGCGTATATAATAAATAAATAAGTTATATGTATGTCAAACTCACATATAGTTACGTACTAAAACTTTACGTGTATCCAATCTAGCTATTTAAGAAGAAATAAATGTGTAGGCCTATGTATTTGTTGACAGCCGTTTAAGTAATATGCAAATAATCTCTTGCGTTCGGCTGTTCAGTTACTAATAGATAAAACCTGTTTTCCCCGAATGACGAAGAGGATTTGAAATAAACTGAGGACTTCATTCATCTGAATCCTTCAGTTTCATTTAAAATGCGACATTACGATGCCAGTGGCAGTACAGAATTTACAAAATTTAACGTCTGATAATTTGTATATTGTGTCTTGTTTCAGTGACATCTGTCAACTCGTGCTCTCGAAGGTACGTAACCTTGCGAGGTAAAGAAACAAATTAAATTAAACTATCTTAAAATATTAATTTCATATATTCAGTCGTTCAAAGGAACGCCGTAGGCGGAGTGGTTAGGTAACATGTCAAGACGGTTCGAGTCCCGGCGGAGTCGACCCATATTTTCTCATGTGGACATCGTGCCGGACGATACCGTTGGTATTTGGGTTTTCTCGGGGATCTCCCGTTTCCTCCGTCCTTTCATTCCGGCACTGCACCATACTCATCACGTTACACTTCACCAGAGCTGATAAAGGTCACTTTAGTCTCTTGGACTATCTTCAGTAAAATAAATCTGCAGTAAGTGTTGCCAACATTTTCATCTTGACCGTCAGGGAAATTGCCGTACATTCATTCAAATACATACGACCGCGACTGAATGTATCAAAATTTATCGTTAAGGGCGTTGGACCCGTAAAATTTATTATTGTTATATTTGTGCCAAACACTGTTCAACTTTTGCACATCAGATAACATGTCATTTCCCCATATAGAAAAAAATTAGGCCCCATAGTTTTAGCATAATCACTCATCAAAGTCACAAAATGACCGTTGCGGTGTAGCCAAAATCAAAAAAAGTAATTATCTAATGAATTCAAAATTACGGGAACTGAAAGTCAGTGTATCAATGCATTTTATGACATGTTTGACAAAAGTTAGTTTTGAATATTTTAGCAGTAGCCAAAAGTCAAAGTTATGCAAAATTTTACTCATTTTCATAAATTTTTTAAAAATACAAAAATTTATCGCTTTGTGTTTACAAAAGTGTCATGAAGTAGCTCACATCATTAAGTATCAGTATGAATTATCTTCTTTCTGCAAGTTCATTATTTTTTATTATTTTGGCTACACCGCAACTGCCATTTTGTGACTTTGATAGGTGATTATGCTAAAACTATTGGACCTATATATTTTTTTATTTGGGGAAATTACATGTTATCTAATGTGTAAAAGTTGAACAGTGTTTGGCACAAATATAAAATTTTGAATTTTTACGGGTCCAACGTCCTTAACAGAACGAATTAACAAAAGCAACACACATTATTTTGTTGACCCAGCAAAATATGTACTTTACTTATACCTGACAATAAAATATTTGGCTGGTGCAAATGTACGTTTGCTTGCGTCCAAAGAAATAATTTCATTTTACATATATGCAACGTTTTACGTTTGTGGACGCCGTAGTTTATGATCACACCTCGAGAGATATTTAATCAATTCTGTGACAAAAACCGTTATATAACTTTTTTGTAATTTTAAGTATTTATCTTCGCTTCTTTCAGGTACAAACAATCAGAATTTCTACAGACAACCGAGAATAAAGACGTAAAATTTGTTTGTATACATATGCGTAAGTGAAATGCATTTCACGAGCCATATTTCAGTCTGTCAATCGCCTTGGCCGTGTAAAGTAACCAGCAGTCCTCAATGCGACAGGTCCCAGGTTAGAATATAGACGCTACTATTTTTTCCCCTTGTGCACATGCAAACAAATTTTCAGTTGTATTGGCCAAATGTTACAGAACTAAATTAAAACAACGAAATAATTTTCCTTCGCCAAATCGCGCCGTATACACACAAATTGTTTAGTTAAGTCAAGAAGATTTTGTTTGACTCAACTAAAACTTTCTCTTGGTGTTTTGTGTAAAGCGGATTGACCCCCGAGCCTATGGCAACGTCCGCCACGTTTCCTACATACGAAAATCGGCAGTGGGCTTGCTGGGAACCGAACCCGAATCATTTTGGTGGAAGGCGAATGGTCTGACCATTCGGCCACCGCGGACCCTTATAGGTCTTCGTAAAAGGCTATAATTATAATGGTTATGAGAAGGTAAAATTTGGATGTTTTTATGTTACATTATGCACATTATTTCTCCAAACTATCTTTTCAGATTTACTCAAAACACCATTTTTTTTTTTACTTATTCCTACGTTACCGGAACATCACAGAATTGTCTGCCCACTACGCCAACGTGACCTATTGTAGGTAACAGAATTAGGTCTACTCCAAAAATAAAATATTACATACTATCTGTCCAGGCATGCAATGTAATGCCAAATAAATATTTACTGTACGTACCCCGATCTACCCTCGTACCCCTTTTCATCCTTCCCCCGAAACACAAGCAGGCGCGACTCACCAATTTTTATTAAATATTTTTTTTTTGGTAACCCGTTTTGATCCTCAAACTCGTTTTGCCTCCACCCCTACCCACCCACCTTTTACACCACACATTTTTGGTAGAATCTTTCTTGGGCGCCCGCAGTACAAAAATATATTTTTTTTTTTACTATATTTATTGGTGCTCAGTTGTGACTCTGTCACCCGTTTGACCCTTCCCCCTCCGCGTTCATTTTTTTTTTGGCAGAAAATTTAGCGAGTGCACGCACAACTCACCAAAGTTTCATCGCAATTACATCATATGAATGTATATTTGACGAACAAAGAAACTATCGGATGAATGTACAGTAAACGAACAGACGAACAAACAAACGTACGTTTTTTTTATACATTATACATGTATATTAGTAACTTAACCTGCGATAGTTTCGACGGCCGACCCCAAACCGCGTGTCGTGACGCATAAGCGCCCCGGCTCGCCGTCCGCAGAAGTGACAGAATTATGGAGGGGTTATATCTGCTACATCGTGTTCGAGCACCTGTGTGACACTGTGACACCCCCCCCCCTCCTTCCTCAGTCTCCCGACATGCCATCCGTCAGGCGTACACACCCCTCTCTCCCCCATAACAGTTTCCCACCCACTAGTAGTCATCCTTCAACCTGCCAGACAGTCCTAGGGCTCGCTCTGTGCTGATCCAACCACTCCTCCCAACCACCCCTTTCCCCGCCAATTTCACGTCAACGGGCGATCCTCGTCCAAACGCCATGACATCCATCTCGTCGTGGATATAACCTAATTTACTGGAGAGCGAGCCCCCTGCTTATATATATTGCCTCTCGCACCCCGCAGATACCTATATTGCAGCAGATGTGCTATACCCCCTCCCCTCCGGCCCAAATCTCCCCCAGGGAACCCCACGTGTTACGAGCATATAAACTTCCCCGTGTCTACATCAGCGTCTCTTTCCCGCTACCAGGAATGAATGAGATCACATTTTTTTTTAATTCGAATTTCGCGCCCCTCGCCGTTTAATAAACCTGCGAACTCGTTTTGAAGTCGTTTATTAACCTCACTCCCCGCCCCCCCCCCCCACGGTTACATGTGTTCCACGTTCGTGAGTGATCGAGGTCGTACTATCGAAAACCTTAGCATTTGACGCGTTAGAGGTTCGGTAGTGACGGAGTTATATTACAGGGGCGTCATTTAGCAGGGCAAGGGGGGAGGGGGCAAATGTCGCCTCTGGATTTAGAAGGATAAGTGTATAATTGTTTTTTTTATTTTTGTTGTCTAATAATCATAATGTAAGCACATAAAACTGAAGTCTTATTATTAAAGATTCTGATTTATACATGCTTAATTAATAAAAAAGATGCAACAAGGTCTCTGTCGCCGAAAAAAAAATCTCCTCCCTCCCCCCCAAGAAATACCTGAAATGACGCCCCTGAGTTATAAGGTCGGCCTTGAAGCGCACGTAAAATGCTGCATCGCCTCAACGAACCAAGCGCTGAACTAGCGTGCGAGATTCCCGCCGATGCATTCTTGCTATAGAACCTTGACCCTTGTAGTTTTATTGGTGGAAAATCTGTAGCAAAGTTCATTACACGATCCTATCCGAGTTTCACATTATAACCGGTTACTACAGTTCGAAGTACGGCAGTCTAGAAAGGCCGTTTTCAACCATCGTTGGAACCTCGGAACCAGTGTTTTTATTATCATGGTGTCTTAACTGTGAAGTCTGGCTTTGTCTGAAGTGAGTACTTATACATACAGTAATGGACAGAATAAATGGGCCAACTCGTGCAGGTAGAAATACGTCTACGTCCTTTCTTTTCCTTTTTGGGCATTCCCAATGTATACCATAAATGGACCTGTGTGCTTTTGCATTTACTAAATGGTTTGTGCGACCCACTAGTTCAGCCAATATACAGTGCCTGTTCGCTTGAGGAAGGTGTCAACGGGCGATGCTCCAATCCTACAACACAACCTGTGCCCAGCGCAGATCCAGCGCACCGCTATTCGTTGTTGTGCAGGTTGCCTAAATGCCAGGCTCTCGCTTGCACACAGCCGATGATTGCCGATGTGGACTTCGATTATTTCAGTGGCGCACTTTTTGTGTCCATGACTGTACACTGGCACGATGGGCGAATGAGGAATAGTTTCGTGGGAAAAAAGTATTTACGGACACACTGCAACGAATTTGAAGCGCGTGGTAGATGGCGGGTTTAAAGATATGACTTTACGATAGTACTGAAAACATCATTTCTACAGGAGTGGGACAGCGATTGGCATATAGCTGCTAAGGTGCTTGTCTACGTATCAAGGCGATCCGGGTTTAATTCCCGGTGGGTGTCAACCTGTGTTACCACATGTGGGAATCGTGCCGGACTACGCCGTTGGCCGGTGATGTCTCGTTTTCCCTGGTCCATCATTCAGGCACCGCTCCATTCTCACGTCATTTCTCTCCTCACCAGAACTGAATACCTGGCTGCTAAGACCTGACCAAAACGACAATCCGTGTTTATACCCGCCGCACGGTAATTTTATACTTTTAGAAACGTACTGCTGGAAAAAATTACTAGGAATACTTTCGTTATTACCATACAACTATGTAAGCACATGAAAACGCAATACGGTGAGAGAAATTAATAAAATTGTTTTGCAGTCAGCTCTCAGAGATGAATGTGTACGTAAGAGGGCGTTTGGCGGAATATTTTTATTGATTTAAATTTTTTTACATATGTATGAGATATGGTTTGTTTTGTAGACATAGATTGTGACTATTTTTCACTGTAATGGAAATTTTTTCGCTTTCAAAGTTTTTTTTTTTTTTTTTTTTACGGCATGACAAAGTCCAAATTTGCATAAAACGATTTTATGCTTTAAAGGAAAACCAACTGACTTACCGAACTAAAAAAAATTCATACTGAATAACGAAGTTATAGGCTACAAGGTATCCTATATAAAAATTAAAAGTTATCGTAATTTAAGCAATTTTGAAATTTAAAAATAACATTTTAAAAATTCAAAATATTTTTATTAACCTAAGGAAAGTTTGTATCCTACAGCTTCGTTATTAAGTATGAATTTTATTCAGTTCGGCAAGTTTGTAGGGTTTCCTTTTAAGTATAAAACAATTTTATGCAAATTTGGATTTTGACATGACGTCATAAAAAAACTGAACGCTAAAAAAATATTAATTGCAGTAAAAACTAGTCATTATGTAGGTCTACTAAACAAACCATACCTCGTACAAATATAAATATTTTCAAAACAATAACAAGTTTCTCCCCCTTAAGGTAGGTGTATTCACAAAACGCATTCAGCAATCAAGAAGTTGGACTTTATGTCCGACTGCTGGACTGCCGACTGCTGGAAAAATTCCAACCAATCAGGTAATGCTTTCGTAATCTCGTGGTGTAAGCAAATATTGTTTTTCGAGGTTTTCTTTGCTTCCAAATGCAAAGTAAGCAATTTTCACAAGCAATACTTTCAAAACATGGCCGATGAAGTAGCAGTTTTTAATAACAACGCATAAACATATTGGCTACTGGACTGCACATTGTGGATTATATTCGACTGCCAACTGCGCATTTTGAATCAAGCCTAAGTTTTCTCAGTTATTTCCCCAAATTTTTTCGATCACCATCTTATATCTAAACGCTTGCCAGTAAGTTCTAGGATATAACATGGCGGTGATTTAAAATAAACGTAAGCCTACTGTTGTACGTATTCAGTAAATATTTCATTAAAACGTTTATGACAGCATATTTTAAATATGTTAAAATTTTATGCAATATTCGTTTCGTCCTGCTTTATTAGTCAATGTAAACACCTTGCATACAGCTTCACATCGTTGACGTGTGGTTAACTGAACTGTTTTACACGAAGTGAAGAGATTTTTGTCAGCGCTTAACACGATGTAAGTATGGAGCATCACCGGAATGAAGGGGCGGGGAAAATGGGAGACCCCAGAGAAAACCCACCGACCAGTGGCATCGTCCGGCACGATTCCCACATGTGAAAATAGGGGCCCGACCTAGCAGGGAGTCGAACCCGTATCGATAGAGGCACGATTATTTCTCGTATTGATTCTAGGTCAGGTTGAACGTCAATAACGTATACTTCACTCCTCCTCCTGTGATTAGACGAGAGCGGTTTTAAAACACATTTGACGACTACAAGCCAGTTATAAATAAGGAAACTAGTCGTGGAGATATCACGTGCTACACGTTTGTACTATTAGAAGCCAATGGATATTCGGCTTCAGCCGGTACACGTATTGAACTGAGAAGCCTAGGCTGTTGCCAGATGAATACGCGAAATACTCGTGCCTCTACGCATCACCTTCTTGGGCGGTGGGAGCTCAAGCCACTGCGCCAATTGCGCCTCTCCCCTCCACGAAGGTTTTACATTATTTTTTTTGTCATCGTTTGGCATATTTCTTCCGCTGATCATTACTTACTCCGATCTCTAGCAACGTTCAGGGCATGGTCTACAGAACGACATATTGTAATTTTATACAGGATGTTACAAAAAGGCACGGCCAAACTTTCAGGAAACATTCCACACACCCAAAGGAAGGAAATATGTGATATGGACATATGTCAGGAAACGCTTACTTACCATTGTACAGTTCAGTTCCTTATGTCTCGATAAATGTCATCGTAAATAACACTTCGTACAGAGAATGTCCCAAATACCCAATGTACTGGTTCTTTCCAATGTACTTTACTTCCTAGGTTCACCGCCAGGTGGGCCACTTGACGGAAGGTAATCTGGACTGCATTGCTTGTGTTGACATTTAACGAGATGCAAGGTAATTAAGCGTTTCCGGACATATGTCCATATCACAAATTTTCTTTCTTTGTGTGTGTGGAATGTTTCCTGAAAGTTTGACCGTACCCTTTATAACTTCCTGTATTTGTACCACACTTCTTTTTCTTATTTTAGACATAGATTGTGGCTAAGTTTTGCTGTCATGAAATTTTTTTCGTAGTTTTTGCGTAATGACTCGTAAATGTGAAAATTTGAATTTTACGGTTTTATATACAGCGCTAAAACCAACTAACATACCTAACATAAGTCTCGTATATACAACAAAATATAAAATGTTTACGAAACCTACCAGACCCTACAACTATGAAGAACTTATTTTATTCTTTCGCGTGAATGTTCTGGTAAGGATTCTGAGCTAAGCGTATCATCCCAGTCGTGATTTTTTATGGTACCTCGACGCTCTTCCTGTCCACTTGAGCTACGTACTTCTGAATATTGACCAGTTCTCGATGGTAGCTGAAGAGTATTGGTGACACTAAAACTCTTCCGAGGTGAGAGAAGAAAATTCTTAGGGGACCTTCGTATAGCATGATAGCACCAGTGTTGCCTGACAGCACGAAAATATGGCAACATTACTTCAACGATTTTGTTGTTCTGGTGTGTAAAAACATAAGAATAAATGCTCGGTAAGCCCAAAAAAACTGATTTCGAGCACGTCGAAAACTATTTAAATTCGACGTAATCAGCAAAATGGAACCAAACCAACTTTGACGTGAACTGAGATATTTAAGGTCAAAGTATGCTGCGTCTGTGTGTGTGTCTCAAAATATATTACTTCGTGGGTTGATTCATTTTTGCATAACTACGTACAATTGTCGTCTGTGATACCTTTAAAAAGTCTATTACAAGTTTAAAGGAACTCACTGTTATTTTTAAACAAAAGAAATTACAGTGTACGATGCTCACTGTCTGATTCCTACATATGCATACACACATACACACACTCGCGCGCATGGTGACTGAACCGGTAGAATGTTGCATTTAACGGACTTGTCAGATAACAATTGCGTTTCTAATGTACGCATATCTGAAACAGAAAGTTACGTTTCTAGATTACAAGGGCTTAAATTCTACAATTAATTTCCACTTCAGTTAGCTCCAATCTGTCTTCAATAGCAGGAACCTCATTTTAATACAATAACCACAAAGGTTTGGTGTAACAAGAGAATTCACCCACAACGCAGGTGTGATCCCTTTCAACGCGCCCACAGGAGTTTTAAAAACAATGACTGGAATAGGAAATTAAAAAAAAAAGTGGGGAGGGGGGAGACGTTGTTTGTTTCGGATGAAATATTCATTCGTGTACCATGGCTACCTGCATCCCCCCTCCCTCCCAACCTCATCCTGGCAACTTTCGCCCGGGTGACAAATAGGGTATTATCAGGCCCTCATAAATAAATTGAGATTAATTCCGAAGGAAAAAAATTAATATAAATTCCATGTTCCCGAATAAAATAACGGCGAGAGAGAAAAAAAAATATTATTGTTGATTTACAGCGAATTCGTGCGTAGGCCCTTTTGTTCTTATTGTCGCCAAACTAGCGGAATGGTAAAAAAAATTATTTCGTTTACTGGGAAATAGTAACGGAGGGGAAAAAGTTGCATAAAATTGCTATAAATTTCCTGTGCTTTCAGCGAGACAAAAGAAACATCGTCGGTAGCTGGAATGAAAACAGTATGATTCTAAAAATGCACCGGTGAGGTTGGGGTGGAGACAAAAAAAAGGGGTGCAGGTACGAACTTTGTCTACGAATGGGAAAGAGTGTGTAGGTGTGTGTAGGCAAGGGGGGAGGGGTTGGCTGACCGGAAGTGGCACGCTGGGCCGGAAGGTAAAGTCCAGTCCTACGTTGAGAGAGAGAGAGAGAGAGAGAGAGAGCGAGAGAGAGAGAGCGAGAGAGAATGTGTGGCTTGACTTTCCCGTTCGTGAAATGTTGATGAGGGCGGTAGGGACAGAGACAGGATGATCAACCCCTTCACTTCCCCTCTGACCGCCCTTGTCTCCTACGAGGGGAGGGGAGGAAGGGGTGAGAATTAACTCGTGCCGTCACATGTAATAGACCGGAGAGGAAAAACGGATAAGCTGGTAAATATTGCAACCCCGCCGGTCAGTGGCTACTGATTTAGTTATGCCTTCCAGTTCAAACACCCGGAAAGGAAGGGTTCGGGGGTAAAAAAAAAAAAAAAAAAGGTTGGGTAAAAATATCCGCCGCCCATTACGGCAGTGGTGTGTGGTGACGTGGGTTGTACGGCGTTGCAGTTCAGTTAAGTGGCGGTGTAACGTGGTGAGCCGTGCGGGAAATTACCTGCCAGGGTTCATGTAACCATATTACCGTGTATAATGCGCCGATTTACTGCAAGTTTTTTTACCCCGTACCTACCGCTCAGAGGTAGAGATTTGTCTGCCACAATAATATACGGGTTGTTCACGAAGGTATGTGGTAAATGAGGTAAAGTTATATAGTGCAAGTATTCGTTTGGCGCAAATCTTAAGGGCGTGGCCTACCAACCTCTTAAATTGTGTGGCATTGTAGTTGCACATAAGTTTTTTTTACGAAAAAAATCTCCGCGTGTGCCCGTTGTACAAAAAAAAAAAAAAAAAAGAACATTTCCAACGATGACGGAAAAGTAGTTCAAAGGCATCACGCCAGTTAGAAAATCATTTCCGAGCCCATCAAAATAGCCAAATACAGCTTTAAAAAAAACCTACTCGCGGGATTTGTGCGGAACTACTTTAGACATCTGCTATGGACTTTGCTCAAAACTTTTAATTAAAAGAAAAAGATGGGGTTGCCACTGAAAGTGTCAGTCAGGCGAGTGATCTACGATACTACTGCATGCCGTTTCAGTTTCTTGCGGTTGAGGCGATACCGCACCAGATGAGCCGGTCAACATCGCCCTTGGCGTCGTGCCTCACTCACACAAACACACGGCCAGTAGGCGGGCACCTTAAGGGTGTTCAACGTCGATAAAATCATAATTTTATATATTTAATGAAATATTGTTATATTTGTTGACGATACTTGCGAGTGCATTTTACTCTTACTAAAAATTTTTAGCTGGCGTAGTTTTCTCAACACGGGGTGTCAAAAGTCAAATTTTGCTTGTTCCGTTGTCATGCAAATAGTTAAAACCAACTGACCTACTTAAACAAAATAATTCACTGTGAACTTACTTCCCATGAGCTATGCAATAAAACATTAAAAGACCCACAGCATAATATTTTGAATTTAAAAAAAAATCGCAAAAGTAAAGAAAAAAGTTGCAAATTCAGCTGTTTTTTTTTAAATACAAAAACAGTCTGCGAGATTGTTTCAAATGTGTTATTACGTAGCCCATAGTATGTTTTTTCACTGTGAATTATTTTACGTACGTCAATCAATTGGTTTGCACTATTTGCATGGCAGCGAAACATGCAAATTTTGACTTTGACGCACCGTTATCAGAAAACTACGCCAGCTAAAATTGTTTCGTAAGAGGAAACTACACTCACAATTATCGTCTACATATCTAACACTATTTCATATAAATATAAAATTTCGACTTTATCACACTTGAACACCCTTGAGGGGGAAATTCGAGATTGAAAATTTGACATCGAAAACCAACGTTTGTCAAAATAACCAAAAGTAAGGAGAAATGAGAAGTGACATTACAGGTGCGTTTTATTAATATCATCTGTATCTGTGAAAGATGATGAGTTGTCTTTAATCTTTAAGTAGTAGTTTTACTTTAGTTAATTATTTTTACATTCTTTTTACTTCAGATTGTTAAATACAATCTGTATCCATCAAAAAATTTTTTTTTTGTATTTCATGCAGTATTCAATTTTTGTTTCTCAAATTAATTTATACCAGATGACAAGTTTTATTACATAATTAACCGCAGCTATAGAAAATAATTTGTCTAGTAACACTCACACACAAGCTTTGCTTATGTGAGTGTGATGTCTTCCAATATATAAAAAGTATTTATGTAAAGGGCTGTAATCGATGTATAGAAAATAAAAATTTTTATATTATTATTATTATTATTATAAGAATTAGTTTCGAATATTTTTCACCTTAATTAAATAATAGGGTTGCACGAACTTTTTACTGTCGCGTGTTGCCTCCCTGTTAGGCTCGTTCCACATTTTCTATTCCCATTTTCTCGAAAACTGTTCGCTTGAAGGGTGTTGAGATAAGGCAACCTTATTATGTTCAGGAAATATTTGAACGCAAAAAAAAAAATGTTCGACCAACCCCATTATCTACTGAAGGTGAAATATATTCGAAACAATTATTTATTTTCACATATGGAGATCTATTAAAACGAATCCGGAATGTCACTATTTATTTTCCCTATTTTTTTAAAAAGATAAATGTTGGTTTGCAGTGTCAAGTTTCAATCACGAATTTTTCCTGTAAGATTTGCGCCAACCAAAAAATTGCGTCATAGAACTTTACATCATTTTTTACAAGGAATTATCTCGTATAATCTGTAACACACTTTAATGAAATGAACATTTTTCCTCTGTGTGACAGGTCATGGGAAAGAGGCATGAACTTACAAATGGGCGATGTTTAGTTTTTGGTATGACTTAATAACTGATGAAATTCTGGAGAAACTTGTTTTTTGTTTTACACAAATAATTTAAAAAGAAATGAGTGTATGGTGGTAATTTGAATTTAATTGTTAAAACATGTTAGTTCTGAGAACACAGGGCTGTTTACGGCTCTTCTGAAAATTATAGATCTACAAGATAAGGTCCCTTATCTCATGACTAGTTACATATACGGCCAACCAGTCACATGTATAGGCTGTTCACGGTAAAATCGGCACTTTCGAATACTGTCTTGTCAAGTATTGTGGTTAAAAATTACGTGTGGAGCGGAGGGTTCAAACATCTTCACTAGAGTATGGCGGGATGAAGTAACTGTGTTTATTCTAGTGATATTATGTTTGTATTAATACGAAAGGAAATACGTATAAATTTTCCTTGAAAAACGGAGATTCAGAAGTGCTGTTTACCGTCAAAAGTATACGCAACCGATTCAATGCAATATGGCTATTTTACAGAGATAGTTAAGAGGCCGTGTCAGTGTTTCAGGCGCATGTATGCAACCCGCATTAACCCCATATAAATCAAGGCTAATATTACTATCGCTCTAGCAATAAGAGTATTACACATATCAACATTATTTTCACGCATTATCAAAGACACAGTCGTTCTTATTTTCGCTGCTTTCTGCAAAATCAAGTTTAATCAACGGTTTCATTA